>CAJNJA010008226.1:0-15590 GCA_905231915.1 Symbiodinium necroappetens
GTCGCCCCCGAAGTGTCTCTCGGATCCTATGTTTATATACCTAAACCCTATGCCCTAAACCCTGAACCCTAAACTACACTGCTGAACTCTGTTCTGCCCTCTCCACCATGATCTGTCCGAGGCCCGGTGCCACTCTCTATGACAACGGTGACGACCTCCATCGAAACCCGGACTATCCGTCCGGCGATGGATGAAGAAGGGATCGATTTGGCAATCCCTGGATACCGACTTTGCTGGGACGGTGTCTCCGAGCACTCCTGTCGCTGCTGAGCCGATCGCTGATGCCACCCAACATGGCAGCCCAGTGGTGCCTGCAATCTCGGTGCCTGCTGTCACTTATCCCTACCATGTCGCTGTCATGCATGAGGTGAGGGAGCCACCGCCTGTTCCAGATGCATCGCCGGCAGTCGCCTCTGCCCCGCCGGTGCTTGCTGCTATTCCCGATCCAGCAGTAGCTTCGCTGCCAGCCCCTGCATTGCCGATGGTTCAGCACACAGCTGCTTCCGGAGTTGTCCAAACAACCACGCCTGCTCATGCCGTGCCAGCCCCGGTGCCTGCATCACCGACGGCTCCACTGACAGCTGCTCCCTCCATGGCCCCAGCAAGCACGGCTGCAGCTGAGCTCCAGTTCCTGCACAACCACAACCGACGGTTCCACAGACAGCTGCTCCCTCGATGACCCCAGCAACCACGCCTGCTCCTGAGATGCCGGGCCCAGTTCCTGCACAGGTAACGATTGCACAGGCAGCTGCTCCCTCGGTTGCTCCGGCAGCTCCGGCTCCTGCACAGCCCACGGTTGCACAGACAGCTGCTCCCTCGGTTGCCCCAGCAAGCACGCTTGCTCCTGAGTTGCCAGCTCCGGTTCCTGCTCCTGCACAACCGCAGCCACGCCTGCTCCAGCTCCGGTTCCTGCACAACCAATGGTTCCACAGACAGCTGCTCCCTCCATGGCCCCATCAACTACGCCCCTCTCTCTCTCTCTCTCTCTCTCTCTCTCTCTCTCAATCTCTGTTGTCCTACACACGTTCTCAAGACGTGCCCACAACCTACGATGGCCAAGGAATGCTGCTGATATGGACAGTCATGGTGCCAGACTTCTGGCTGAAGAGGTGGGTGGCGGTGCCTCTCGTCTGCTCACGAAGGTTGCTCGTGTTTGAAATCAACTTGTCGTATGAGAACAATTCAGTTTGCCGCTGTGCAATAAGGTTATGTCTGTAGCTCGTGCCGCTGCAATCACTGCTGCGTTTGTCAAAGACGGTGTTCGCAAAACCTCTGCCAGAAAGTTGGCGAAGTCTTCCAGGGACAGAGACCTTTTCAGAGGGGTGAGGCTTCCTTGGGAGCCTTACGAAGTCAATATCCCTTTGATAAAACGTCGCTCTGCAGACAAGTTGTGGACGAGAAAGTCGGGATTTTGCTTCCGACTGATCTTCTCGGCCACATGTACGCGACGGATGCTTTCGGTCTATGCATCTTTGGGGATTCTGGCAAGCCGAGCCTGCTCTCATATTGGCAATCCGAAGATCAGGATTGGCTGAACCGCACCGGCATCTCCTCTGCTGACTTGCAGCATTGCATACCGCTTTTTTTCCACGAGGATAGTGTTCCCAGTTTCAAGGAAGAGTCTTATACATTCTGGAGCTGGGCATCGCTTTCCTCTCGTGGGGCATGGATGAGTCGTAATTGTATTGTAGACCTGCCCTCTTCACGTGTGCTGCCGCAGACAAGGTCTGCTGTCGTCTCTGTGTTGAAATGGAATTTGGATGCATTGGCACGTGGCACACACCCGGAGGTCAACCGCCTGGGAAAACCGTGGCCTCCCGGCACCCGTGCAGCGAAAATTGCCGGTACTCCAATTGCAGGCCCATACTTTGGTCGATTCTCCTGTTGGCAGGGTGATATGGAAGCAAGGGTTTGGGCACATTGTTTGGATGCCAGACATTACCGACACTGACACGCAACAGTTAATCCCAAATCCTTAACACCCTTAAAACCCCAAAGCCCCAAACCTCCCGTAAACCCTAAATCCTAAAAACCCACTTAAGCCCCAATAAATTCCAAAGTCCTAAGCCCCCTTAAAACATCTTAATTAAACCCGAACTCCTAAACCTCTTTAAGCCTTGCTTGGGAAACATTTTTCGTTTCCGGTCTGAACGTGTTATATATACTGCTAAATATGCCACCCTTCCGTTCGGCCAGCTGTGCAACATATGTCCTATCTAAGGATGCAAGCTTATGTGCGATCTCTGCTTGGCTCAACGGAACCCTGGACTCTCATACGGCGACTTAAACGACAACGCCGCCTGGCGACGATTCGGCGACGGTGGCATTGCTGACGAGGCAGACAAGTCGCATTGGAAACACGTTGAGGGATACGATCGGACCAGATTGTATCTCGACAGCATGCACATCCTCAACTTGGGGATCATGCGAGACATCATTGCCAGCATCCTGGTCGATTGGTTGCAGTCCAAACAATTGCACAGGCCTGTTGGGCTTCATGTATCACCAGTTTCGCCTTGCTTCTTGTTGGTCGGTTTGGTTGTTTATGTCACGCTTGATTGGACGTTGATGATGTCGATCATGGATACCTTGAAACAGGTTCTACGGCTTTCATCCATCAACGGATGCTGACGAAGTTCTCCATGGCTTTACATTCAATGCTATTGAATGGGCTCGGCTGCACAAGCAGGACTTGAGCATCAAGCCATTGACACGCTCGAGCTTGGGATCGCCGTCGAAAACAGGTGATATTGTTGTCGGCGACCCCGAACTAACCTCTCGCATCAAAGCAGCGAGGGTGAAAGTGCTTTTGCAATACATTGCTTTTGTTGCCTGCCGGATGGAAACCTGTCTGCACTTCAGAAAACTATTGAACGACGCATTCCACATCAATAAACACCCCACATGAACCCTCGGAGGAGTCTCAGCTGGACGACTGCTCGGACGAAGACTTCTTCTGGAAGCAGATGCGAGCCACCATGACATGGTCGCTTGCTACCGCCATGCAGTTGTGGTTGCAGGGTGCTCGCACCTTGGCAGTCTTATTTGTCGCTTGATGAGCTTCTGCTTCATGTGAGCTTGATGGCTTGATCGTGCTTGGTCGATGCTTGCTTGGTCGATGTTGCTTGGTCGGAACTTGCCGTGCTTGGTGAGTGCATTCATCATGTTGTCGGGTGCTTGCTTGGTCGACGAATCTTGCTTGGTCGGAACTTGCCGTGCTTGGTGAATGCATTTATCATGTTGTCGGGTGCTTGCTTGGTCGACGATTCTTGCTTGGTCGGAACTTGCCGTGCTTGGTGAATGCATTTATCATGTTGTCGGGTGCTTGCTTGGTCGACGATTCTTGCTTGGTCGGAACTTGGCTTGGTCGATGGTTGATTACTTGCTTGGCCAATGTCGTCAGTCGATATTGCTTGGGCAGAATTTGCTTGGTCGATGGTTACTATTCGTCGGTTGTGTTTTGCTTGACTATATCCAAGGTCCTTTTCTGACAGCTGCCCAAAAACATGAAAGCTACCTTATGCTGAGACTGCATCTCGGCAGCTATCAAAAGCTTGCAGCTCGAGCTCTTCGGGAAGGACGCATACAAAGTCAGGCCGAAACACCATTATTCCCGTCACTTGGCCGATTGGGTGAACCTCACCGGCTGGAATCCTTCGGCCAGGTCCTGCTTCTTGGACGAAGACCATATGAAATTTCTGGCGGCTGTGGCATCGAGGCTTCATCCCAACACGCTGCTGTTGAAATTTTCCAAGAGATATTCCTTGAAAAGAGTTCTTTCTTGGCAGAAGGAACGTCAGGATCAACAGCTAAAGAAGCTGAAGCGATGAGAGCCCTGCCGGCCCGATCAAAAAGTGTGTCAAGCCTGTGGAATCGTTCTTGATGACTAGTGTTGGTTGTAGTGGTCTGCACATGCCAATTATGTTTAACCCAAACACCTAAAGCCCAAACCAAACCAATACTAACGTACCGGGGAGGGGCTGATATGTTAGTTGTTTTTAAACGCTTTAGTTTACGTACCGGGGGAGTGGTGGTATGTTAAATATACGTGCCAGGGTTGTCCAGGAATGGGCCAGGAGCTCCCACGCAAGGCCTGGTTTGTGTTCAAGGTGTGTGGCATCCGTATACGATGGTGCAAGGTCAGGTGGTGGTTCAGTTGGGGTCAGGAGGAGGTCATCCTTTTCCGGTTCCAGCTGCGTGTGGACGAAGTGGGACCCCACCTCCTCCTCCAGTACCTCCGCCTCCAAGCACGCCTTGGGTGGTGGTGCCACCTTGGAGTTCTGAATCAAGTGCTCCCTCGCCTCCACCTACTTGTTCGGCAGCTTCAGCGGTGGAACTAGGTCAGAGTGAGGAGCCTTCCAAGTTGGTGACCAAGTTACCGGTGCTGGCAAGCGCAAGAGGCGGAGACGCCGCCGTTGTTGCGGGGGACCGCCTGGCTCAGCTTGAGCCTTCGATGTCGTCGCTGAGCTCAAGTGCAGCGGTGTGGTGGAGGCAGCTTATGGATAGGGTCAAGGGGCTCTACACTACGTGGCTGGAGAGTGCACCTGTGGGCAGGCTTTCCTTGAGGCAGTCTGTCTTGAGTCAGAGGTGGGCTGAGGAGAGACAACAACGGGTGGAGCAGCGAGCGGCAGTGTTACTTCTGGAAAGCCTACCGGAAGAACTACGCCATGAAGTGGTGTCGGTGAGGGCGGTGACAGTGGAGGCGATGATTTTCCTCGTGCATTGTGCTTTCCAGCCGGGTGGGGCTGGTGAAAAAGCTCATCTTTTGCAGTTCTTGACGGCGCCAGAGGTGGGCAGCGGTTTGGATGGAACCCTTCAGTTGGCGAGGAAATGGGTGCGCCTACTTCGTCGTGGCCGCGAACTTCAACTAGTGCTTCCCGATCCTTCTTTGCTGTGCCGCGGGCTGGATCGCGTTATCAGCTCCACCTTTTCAGGCAACAAGCATCCCGCGGCATCCTTCAGGATTGCTTCGTTTAAGCTGGAGCGCCAGTTGGACTACAAAGTTACCCTTCTGGACGCAGAAGATTATGCTTACTTGGTTGTTGGGGAGCTGGAAGCTGCTTTGTTGGCGCAGCCTCTGCCGGCTCCGCCCAAGATTGCCCGCATGGAGGAGGCCAAGTACGGTGACGAGGCTGGCAAGGGCAAGGGCAAAGCAAAGCAGCAGAGGCCGTGTTGGAGTTGGCAGGATGGTTCGGGACGCTGTATGTTTGCTCATGCTGCTTTGGGTCCGGGCCGCTGCTGGGAATGTGGTTCGGATAGCCACCTGAAGCCGCAGTGCCCGATCCTCGGTCAAGGGGGGAATGCTTCTGGTGGTGGTGGTGGCCAGAATCAAAATTCGTCGTCTTCTGGAAAGGGAGGTGGCAGCGGTGGAGCTGCAGCAGCTGCGTCATCTTCGGCGGCTACTACGTCTTCGTCTACTGGAGGGGGAGAGGACAAGCCTCCGAAGCCCCCGCATCGGAAAAAGGAGGTGGAAAGGACAAAGGAGGAAGCAAGAGGCGGTTCGAAAGGCGGAAGAGGAGACCACAACCGATGGAGCCCCCAATGCTACCTCTTCCTCTACGACTGGCTCTCAAGAGGATTCCACGGCTCAGACGGAGTTCTTTGAGGACCCTGAAGTCGTTGAGATTGGCTAAAGTCACTGAGGAGGCCGTTGCGACCTCGGACCTCTTCTGGCGGGAGGGCCTTGGTGGACTCAGGCGCTACGACTTCGATGAGGACGGCGTCGCCCCGAGAGACAGAGGCCCTTCCAAGGCGGAAGGTGTTGTTGGCGGAGGGCGAAACTTGGTTTTTCCAGATGCCAGGAGGAACGCTGCTCACTACGAGAAGGACTGCGCCGATCGTGGCGATGAGTGACTTGCTGGAAATTGGCTGCAGGGTGTTGTGGAATGGTGATGTGGGTCGCCAGATCACGCACCCCTCTCGAGGACCTCTACGAGTTCGAGTTGTCAATGGCTGCCCTGAGATCAGTGAAGGTCTTGGGCTGGAGCTCATTCAGGAAGCTGAGGAGGTGAAGGAGCGGCGTCGGGAAGCTGAGATTGCGGTGAATAGACTGGTGGAAGTCTGTGGAAGGGCTCCTGAGCTCCTGTGTTGGACTGGGAGTTGGGCAAGAAGGCGGTGAAGGACCTTCGCAACGGCGTGGGTTTTTCGTGGGCTTGGCTTCATCAGGCTTTTCCCGGAAGCCCCAGCATGGCTTGTGTCAGCTGTGCCTACTCAAGCTGCGGTGGAGGGAGACAAGGTGCCTTGGAACCGTCACGAGAGAAAGCGGTGGAAGCAGGCCTCGGCTGTGGCGGTGCATCTCTTCTGTGGAAAGGATAGAGCTGCCTGGGCTGCCCGCGCGGAGGCGGTGCATGTGGTTTTGGTGGACCAAGCGGAGGACCTCATGGCAGATGGCACGTACGCGGCGCTGCTCGATTTGGCGCTGACGGGCAAGATCAAGATGGTGTTTGGAGGCCCTCCATGTCGAACTTTCTCGGCACTGAGGAACTTGGTTACAGAGGGACAAGATGCTCCAAGGCCGCTCCGTGACAGAGAGGGTGATGGCCGCTGGGGTCGAAGTGGTCTTTCGGACTGGGAGGAGTGGAGAATTCGGCAGGATGTGATCATGATCTTTCGCATGTTGTTTCTGTGGATGGTTGCAGCAGCTGTGGCCAGGCTGAATGGTGATCGTGATCCGGATTTCCTGCTGGAGCACCCTGAAGACCCCAAGATCGTTCTAGGTCAACCGGACTATGCTTCGTTGTGGGCCTTCCCTGAGATTGAGTTCTTGGCGCGGTAGATGGGTTGGAGTTTCTGGGAGTTTGACCAAGGGCCCCTGGGACATCCGCGCCGGAAGCCTACCAGGGTCATGGCTTCTCAAAAGTGCCCGCGGGAGCTGTGGAGTTCGTGGATCTTCCACCCTCACGGAGGAGGAGAGAGATCATGCTGGGTCGGGCTTTAGGTCGTCTACTTGGGCGGCTTGGGCTCCAGGGCTAGCGGCTAACGCAAGCTGTGAAGTGGGTTGTGGAAGGATGCTTGGGTGGTTCAGTGCTTGAGTCTGTGATGAAGATGGACCACACCTTCCTCGAACACCTTCGACGGGATCACACCCCGTTTCGGCGTGATTGTCGAGCTTGTTTGGCAGGTTCTTTTCGTGGACACGCTCATCGTCCCAAACCATGGTGCCTCAGTTTGGATGTGGTTGGACCAACCCGAAATGGCTGCGACGAGTATGTGAAGAAGATTCGGTATGCGCTGATTGGAACATTGGTGGTCCCCCATGTGTTGGGGAAGCTACTTCAGCCTCCCGATCCTGGAACGGACAATGGAGGAGGTATTGGTCCTATGGATGAGTCCGATCCTGTTTGCGAGGACGGGTGCGGGGCCGATGAAGAGGTGGGGCTTGCCGCCCCAGTGGAGGAAGAGCGCAGCAAGCGAGAGATGGAAAGGTGGCAAGCCCGCGTGGACGAGGACAAGCTGGATGGAGTGGCTTGCGTGGAAGTTCCCTTTGTGGTTACCATGGCTTCCAAAACGGCCGCCGAGGTGCTAGCTGCTACCAAGGACATCCTGGTTCAGGTGAAGAAGTTGGGACTGGTGGTGCAGCGAGTGCACACCAACCGAGGGCGTGAGTTCATCTGCAAAGGTTTCCGAGCGCTATGTCGAGACAGGGGGGTAGTCCGAACAACCACCCCTGGAGATGACTTCAAGGCCAATGGCAGAGTGGAGGCTCTAGTGGGCCGGGCAAAGAATGCAGTTCGAACCTACCTCGCCGGTTCCGGGATGGGTCCAGAAATGTGGGGCTTTGCGATGCGCCACTATGTGTCAAAGATCCAGCAGGAGATCGTGACGCAGCTTGGAGGCCACCTTCACCGTTCGGGACCAAGGTCTTTGTGAAGCAACGCTCATTGGCGAATGAAGAAGGAGGAGTTCATGGAGAAGGTGGTGGCTGCCAAGATTCTTTGCCCCTCTATGGATGTGGCCCGGGGCCCGGGGCTTTCTGGTTCGAGCGGATGACGGCACCTATCTGACGACCATGGTCGCGGTGGAGAATGTCAAGGAGGTTTCGGGCGAGTTTCGTGGATGCGCCTCCAAAGCCCGCTGCCGAACCAGGAGCTCGTCGTCGATTGCGGGAGAAGACCCCAATGGTGGCAGGTCTACAGCAGGCGGATGATGATCATGGCCTTCGGAGGGCCTGTGGAGAAGAGGAAGAAGCTCTTCTACAGGATGAGAAGCTTGCAAAGGAGTTCTCCGAAGCCGGGGATTTCTCAATGAGGGCTGCAGATGAACTACTTGAAGGCCTTCGTTTGGGTGATGTATACACTCCAAATCGACGCCCGGGTCTGGATGAAGGTGACTGTCAGAAGGTGGCAATTCACGTCTTTGGCATGTACCGTCATGGTGGAGTTGTGGGTACCACTCTTGGAGCTCGCCGGCATCCTTTGTTGGCTCGGTTCCTTGCAGAGGTGGTGAAAGCCAATGCGCCTTCGGGAACTACATTCACTACAATGTCACTCAACTTCAACACCACCATGCGTTTACACCGTGATGGCAACAACCAAGCTGGGGAAAAGGCCTACTTGATGGGCTTTGGAAACTATGTTGGTGGAAGTTTGTGGTGCCATGAAGACGCCAGTCCTTCTACGTCTATGTGGAAAAAGTTCAATGGCAAGTGGCAAGTGGCTGTCTGGTCGAGCCCACCCCACCTTTCATCGAGTTGTGCAGTTTGATCCTTGTCGTCTTCACCAACCTCTATCCTGGACGGGACGTCGTGTTACCCTGTCAGCGTACACGGTTGGCTGTGTGGATAACTGTACCCAACAAGTGCGTGATCTAGTACAACAGCTGGGCTTTCCTTTGCCTCGGACTCAGGTTGATCAACCTGAGGGGGGAGGTGTGCGTATGGCGGTGGAGACAGAAGGGCCAGATGAAGTACCAGTTTCTTTTTCGCGTTTTCCGTCCAAAAGGGGAGATGATCAGGAGCCGGGGGAGCACCAGACCTTGGAATCTCCTCGAGTTTGTGGCAGAGATGGTCAGGAGCCGGGGGAGCACCAGACCTTGGAATCTCATCGAGTTTGTGGCGGAGATGGTCAGGAGCCGGGGGAGCACCGGACATTGGAATCTCATCGAGTTAGTGGTGGAGATGGTCAGGTCGTTTTTAGATGTACTTGCAAGGGGTACGAGGTGGATCCGTCGTTGTGTGTGTGTGTGTCGTACAGCACTGGTCTCAGGTCAAGGTGGTCCCGAGGAGTTCTTCATTGGTGATGACAGCGCCGATGAGGAGAAGGAGAGTCAGTGGAGCGATGAGTGGATCCGCGAGTCCTGGGGGGCGTATGGTCCGCCTCAAGTGTCCTGTCTCAAGGCGATGAATGAGCTGGACGCGTCTTCGTACCAGATTGTCGGCTCAGAGGTTCCGTTGGAGGTTGGATGGGATCTCTTCGATGAGTTCTTCGACTTTGGTGCTGGTTCAAGAAGAGAACGAGGAAAGAGAGGATCTCCTTCATCATGGTGAGTGTGGAAGACCTTATGAAGGTCCACTGTCTCAGCGGGTAGACACTCGTTTGGAGTTGGAGCGCATCATGAAGGACTTTGTGCCTGAGGATGGTGCGGGTGGCTGTGAACACTTGTTCAAGACGGAGTCGGTCCCTGAGGAGTCTGAGGTTCCTCTTCACACCAAGACGATCTCCAACGAGGTTGTGAGGAAAGAGATTGGCAAGTGGGTGCCTAGCATGCTGTCCGAGTACGAGTCGCTGATTCGGGAAAATGAGGCCGTGGAACCCTTTGCGGAGGAGACCCTGGAGCAGTGGAAGAGAGAGGGCAAGGACTTCGATTTGGTTCCCGGAAAGACTGTGCACACGGTCAAGGCCTTCACTGGACGCCTTAAAACTCGGGCAGTGATTTGCGGCAACTTTCTTGGTCAGACGTTCTCCAAGGACCAGAAGTATGCGGCGGGAGCAGATGGGGTTCTTATTCGGGTCGTGTTGCGCATGGTGGCCCTCATAGCCTGGGCCCTCTGTGTGATGGATGTGCGAACGGCCTTTTTATTGGCCCCGTTGCTGTTCCAGGAAGATCGCCCTACTCTGGTGCAGGTGCCGAAGATGTTTTTACTTGGAGGAGTTTGCCGGGAGACAATTTGGCGGGTGACGCGGGCATTTACGGCGTGGTTACTTCACCACGTTCTTGGGAGGTGTACCGAAACAAAACAATGGCCCAGATGCGTGGCAAACTTCCTGAAGGTGAAGTTCGTTTTGTTCAGTCGGAGGTAGATGGCAGTCTGTGGTACGTTTTGGTTGGAGACCGTAGAGCAGGAGCCATTGTGTGCTACGTGGAGGATTTACTGATCGCAGGCGAACCCCTTTGTGGCCAAGGAGGCAGCTCAGATGATCGCCCGCACGTGGAAGTGCACAGAACCCCAGTGGGATGAGGTCACTTTTTTAATGGCTTCGAGATTGCCCGCTCGGACCAGGGGATGATTCTCAAGCAGGACAGCTATACCAAGGACCTCCTGGCCCGTTACAAGGACCTTGTTGGCTACGAGGACGTTCCGGCCCCGGTGCAGCTGTCGCCTGAAGACTTCGTGATCAAGGAGTCAGAAGTGGCTGCTGATTTTGTTCGTGCAGCCCAAACGATGGCGGGAGAACTCCAGTGGTTGGCTGAGAGATGTCGTCCGGAGATCCTGTATGCGGTGAACCTTCTGTCCCATGTGATCAGCAAGAACCCCAAGGAGGCGGTTTACCGAGGTGGGCACTTGCTGAAGTATTTGAAGTGCTACCCGGAAGGCGGCATCTACTACCCGTCCGACCCGCTGCTTACTCCGGATACTCGTCTTCAGTCTTCAGGAGTGGTGATCGAAGGCTTCCGTGACGCTAGCTTTGCCCCAAACTCCGGGCGAAGCCAGCAGGCTATCATGTTTTTCATGATGGGCGGGCTGGTGGCATGGACCAGCAGCAGACAAGCCTTTGTTACGATGTCCACCGCGGAGAGCGAGCTGGTGGCCATCTGTGAGCTTGTTACTTGTTTGAAGTCAGTTGAGCACCTGATCGCGGAGGTGATGCTGAAGGACAAGTCGAAGGTGAATGACGTGATCAAGGCCATCCACTCGGACAGCCAGGCAGCGCTGGCAGTGTGCCGAACGGCGGCTGGGTCGTGGAGGACGCGGCACTTGCGGATAAGGGGCAGCCTTATCCGTGAGCTTCTTGAGCAGGCGGATTGGACCGCCCATCACGTTGATGGACGAGTGATGCTAGCTGACCTCGGGACTAAGGCTTTGTCTGCAGACCGCTTTGGTTTCCTAGCCGAACGGATGCGAGTGGTGAGAAAGCGCTGCCCGGATACCAAGTCGTCTGCAACCCGACCCGAGCCCGTCAAGAAGCTACTACTACTGTTGTGGCTGGCCTCCCTGGTGGAACAAGCGAATGGAGCGTCAACGTCCGAGCACGAGGCCCCGAACTCGTTCGACTACCAGTTCTTGCTTGTTTGCGTGGTTGCGATCAGGCAAGCGTATACGACTACGCTTGAGCGCAGCGGTGTGTGCTAAGGACGCTGTTTGCGGCAAGGATCTACATGATGATCCTACGGGCACTCCTTCGGAGGACGAGAACGACTATGGCACCGGTATTTCTACCTCGGTGTCTACAGCCCCCCAGCGAATGCCTCGGCGGAGAACCGCTGTCTCTGCCCCTACGGAGCCCTTGGATGTGGCAAGAGCTGCGGTCGGGAAGCGCGACTACTGGGAGTGGAAGGAGGATGCTGTGATCCGCTGGCATGCCAATCCCAGAATCCAGATGTTCGTTCCGGGAGCTGCCGCCTCAGGCCCCAAGCAAGACCAGCTCACTGGAGAACGTGAGACGTTCGCTCGCTTTGCCAATGGGGAGACGCGGCATGTTGCAGACAACTACAGAACCCTGCACAAGCCTGCGCAGACGTTGGCAGATCGAGAGTGGAAAGGCAGAACTGAGCTAAAGCTCGTTCCGGGTGCCCGTGCAGCAGGCAAGTAAACTTCTGTGATGTATAAGAAGCCTGAGTTTGTAAAGATTTGAGCTGAGTGATGTATCAGAGCGTGGAGCGCTCTCAGTCAAAACTGTGGATAGCAACCGTTAGATCAGGCCACAACATATCTTCTTTTCAGCGGGACGCTGAAGGGGGAGTCTGAACGCTGTTGTACATGTCGTCTTGATCCGGAGGCTTCTTGGTTTAAAGCAAAAGGTGCGCCCCGCTTTTCAGGGAAATAATTGAAATATTTGAAATCGGCCGGATTTCAAGTATTTCAATTATTTCAATTATTTAAATAATTCAAATCGGTGGGATTCGTGGCTCAGCCAGAAATCCCACCGATTTCAATTATTTCAATTATTTCGATTCTCGGGTTGGCCCAAATAATTGAAATAATTGAAATCGGTCCTGCTGATTTCAATTATTTCAATTTTTTCAATTATTTATATTATTATTATAGTCGTATAGGATAAAATAGGGCGTCAAATAGACCCTAAAGGCGCCTCTCTCTCTCTCACATATATATATATATATACATACATACACATTGTATATACATACATACATACATAGATACATACATACATACATACATACCTATATACATAGATTTTTCCATCAGGTGTATGGTTACATATGTACACATGCGTATGCGGACATCCAAGACCCCAAAACCTGAACCGGGCGTCTGTTACAAGCGCATTTTCACAAGCGCTCAACTGCGATAAATTGTCATTTGACCGCATGCGGGTCGGTTCGTTCGTTTCGTTCTTCGGTCCTGTGGCTTGTAGCTGGGATTCGACTTGTGGCGGTTCGGTTCAGTCTCGCTCAGTGTCGCTGCGGCTCGTGCCGCCGGTTGTTTCGGTCCCTCTATGCACCATGCACAAACTAAAGCGAGCATCTTAGGGGCGTTGGGGCGTATTTTGGTTGAAGAGACCTTGTGGTTTGGTTTGGGTTTTAGTGCATGCGCATCGTATGTATCTACATTGTAAATGAGCGAGTAAAGAAAAATCATGTGGATCTACCTCTATCTATCTATATCTATATATATATATATACATATATAGAGGTCAGTTGTGACTTCAAGCTCCACGGATGAGATAGATTTGTGCAGGAGAGAGACAGAGAGAGAGAGGGAGAGAGAGAGAGCGAGAGCGAGAGCGAGACGTAATTCGAGCAGAGTTTTACGAATTCAGGTGTTTAAGTCTTTGTGCAATCTCTCGTGGTCCAGCTCCGACATATTTCAGCTGCTGCTTCTCTGAAGAAGCTGCAGCAGTGCGGCTTTGGCAGTCTGAGCGGATAAAGCGAATCTTCGACGAATGTTCTTATCGACCTGCAACGCTTCCCTCAACATCAGCGCGAATCGAACTCCCATTACCTTGAAGAACCTGAACCGCGCAACCCCAAGACCTCCTCTGAGCAATTTTGCGCTTGAGGGAAACTGAGTCGCACGAGTTTCACCTCTAAGCGCATCACGTCTCGCCGGACGCATGCTCGTTTGCGGATCAAAACTGCGCCCGAACAATATTCGCAGTCGTGTGTATAAGTATGGGATTGTGCGTATGGGATTGTGCTGATCATGGTGATGGTGTTGACGACCTGGTATTGATGATGGCGATGATGACTATAGACCGATGATGATGTGATGCTCTACGCTACAAGAACTCTTAGGGGCTTTTCTCTCTAAACAGCCTGGCAGATAGGCTTCCTGTCTTCAGAGTGAAGGTATTCGGTTGCTGGCTGTGGCGGAGTGCGCATTTCCGAGTAACATCACGTTCTCGCCGCAGTCCCACGCCGGCCGTATGTGCCGGGGATGCGAACTCATGCTAAACTCACCACTTTGGCACTGTGGTACCTGATGAATCCCCGTGCGTTTTGAGGGGTGTTGTATGGTTGGCAGAAGTTGGGCGCCTGGCGGCAGTTCCCATTCGAAGTTTCCAAAATCATGGCAGGGCCGGCAGGGCCGCGTATTTTGGGTGCGGCTCGTATTTCCAGGGCCTTGCGTGTTTTGCGGGCAGTTTGGACTCATGGGCTGATTGTGGCAGCGGTGCTGTTGGAGCGGTTCTTGAGTGTGTAGGGCTTGGACGGTGGGTGCTCTTTCATTATTTGGTGTCGGTGCTGGCGTAGTGATGCGTGACATTTTCGTTTGGGGATCCAATCAGGGCCTTGACGGTGACGATGTTGGTCATACGTGAACACTCGAGGCTAAGATGTGGGCAGACGTCCAGGCTGGAGGAACTATCATCTTAGGCTTCAGGCTGTGAGCTGTACAGATCCTGTAGTTACACTGAATACCTTAAACCCTTCGGTGCTTTACATTTACCAGGTTCCTAAATCCTATGAGTCCTAAACCGTGCAGAGTTCAAAAGACTTGACGGCTGCTGCTCTGGTTCAGGCGAAATTGTCGCTAAGGTTGGGGTCCAGGACTTTAAGGCCTAGAAGAGGTTTTGCGAGTTAAGGACGTCGGGTTGTGAGTGCTCAGAGGTTTAAAGAATGGACCCCACCTAGACCGGGCATGGTTTGGGGCTTAGACACCTGTGCAACTCCGAGTAAGAGTTGCTGCCCACAAGCCGCAAGCGCCAAACCGTCAGATCCCGCGCCCTGCACTTGAGGGAAATGTTGATGTTGCGTTTGCGGTTCGGCCCTTTAGGGAGCTCCAAGTTGGCCTTCGGGGTTCAAGGTCTATGGGGCTCCAGAGAAGGCTGAACTTGCCGAATCCCCAAGGCGTTGAGGGCCTCGTCACCCGCTGCATGGTGTCGCAGCCGAAGCTCGTGCATCCGGGATGCGTCTACGACTTGGGGTGGGGGTTTTGGGAACCCTGAGCCCTGGACCCTGAACTGCTAGGCCTGCCAGGGTTTGCTGCTTGTCTGTTCGAGTCCTGTCAACCCACACCACCCTCAAAGAGTTCGAGAAAAGGCACACCCGAACCCGAATCCGCAGCCCCACTCGTGTAGACAGGACCACAGCGGCTCGATGGTTTGGGAAATTCGTTTCGCACATAGGAGCTGTATCGTTTCGTTTTCCTCTACGCGAGGCCTCATGCACTCTCAGGATCTCTCAGGCTTAAGTGTTGCCACTTGATGAACGACCGAACTCTTACGCCCCACAACCCCAAGCCTTAGGGGCGGAAGCAAGGCTCGATGCTTGCCCCACAGCAGGAAATATCCTGGACCCGTGAACCCAAATCACGACCTATCCTCAGCATATATAAAGCATATATATATATATTTATATATATATATCTGCTGCTTGAGGCTTTAGGCTTTCAGGTTTGACAGGGAGAACCCCGGACAGACCCTAAGCCCAAACCCCAAGGCTCTTCTTAATTCTTATTTGTTGGCCAGGCTTTATGCGACCTTCGGGGAACTCTTAAGAGGTTCGCGGTGCAGAAGCGGAAATTGGTACTCTGGCGATTTGTCTATGTTCTTTCTGTCTACACAAGTAACACGGAACAGGAACATAGGCAGTTTTAGTCTAACCGCGGTTTTTACCATCCAGACATTCCTTAGCCTTATATCTTCATGCTGTCGTGCTTACTGAAGGTTTTTGTGCTGCTTTGCTGAAGGGGCTTGCTGAAGGAGCCTCGGAGGACGTGTATGCAGTAATGTGGTGGCCCTTTTAGTAAT
>CAJNJA010008227.1:1182-15589 GCA_905231915.1 Symbiodinium necroappetens
CCCCCCCCCCCCCTATAAACCCTAAACGTGTGTCCTCAGTGCTTATGAAACTCTATCTCCTTGATGAATTCAGCGCTTTTCGGAGCTGAGGACGGGTCCCAGTACTTTTTTTTGTGGGAGCTTTGTACCTACATAGTATATACTTGAGCCTTAAGGTACCTATAAAGAAACTCTCCTCAAGGCCTAACTAGAAACTATATAAAGCACACTGAGTCCTAGGATGTTTTGGAGGTTTAGACAGTGGCGTGTGTGGCCTAATGTCTTCAAACGGGCTTTTCAGGGCTTGTAGTGGCCTCTACGGTGTTACACATCTTTAGGCAAGTTTGGAGGAGCTTCTCAGCATTTCGGGCTTAATTAGGGTTTAGTTTACCTAATTACTTGTCAACTTGTCCAGTATCCTGGAGAGTTAAAAGGCCAACGTTTGGGAGTACATTGGGACTTTAAAGGGATTGTAATTGCACCAAAAAGGTTAAGTGTTACCTACTCTACTAGTTACTAGGTTTATAGGATAGGGATCTCAGAACGGCCAAAAGTCCCGGCTACCAGAGGGGCCTTTACATACTTGGAATAGGGTTTCGCGGTATATTGTACTATAATACTATAATTTCTATAATCATAGTACGGAGGAGCCGCCCCTTAAAACAAATGGTATTGGTAATTTTTCAAGCCCCTAGCCTACAAGGCTCTGAGTGGAAGCCATTGCGTGCTTAGAGGCCGAAATCTAACCCTATACCCTAAACCTTAAACCTAAACCCTAAACCACGCAGATGCTTGAGACCCAAAGCCCCAAACCCCAGGTCCCAAATCCTGAAGCCGGCAGCCTACATCCGAAACCGTCAGCGGTCAACACTAAGTAAGCCTGTAGGTCAGGGCTTAAGGTTTAAGGGTTTACGTTTTAGGGTTTTGAAGGCTAAATCCTGAAACCGCAACTCGGCGTACAAGGACCCCTGGTTGACACACACCCTGATACAAACCCTGAAGCAAAGCCTATTATAAACCTGATACCCGGAAAACCCGGGTAAACGCCTATGAGTCCTGTGGACCTTCAGGCTCAACCTGACATCCCTAAACTCTAGACTCTAAACCCTAAACTTCACCTTCTAAACCCTGTAAACCCCACATCCCTAAACCATACCCATAGGCTCCTTGGTAGTTCCTTTTGGGGATTACCTTACAGGATTCTATGTATAAACCACAACAAGGGACTACTTGGGAGCCTATGGGTAAACCCTAAACCTTAAACCCTATATTACAAGCCCGAAGCCCTATTTAATAAACCCTAAACCCTATAAACCCTACATCCCTGAACCATAAACCTTGAACCCTAAACCCTATATTATAAACCCTAAACCCTAAATTATAAACCCTAAAACCTATAAACCCTACAGCCCTAAACCAGAAACCTTAAACCCTAAACCCTGTAAACCCTACATCCCTAAACCATAGGGTCCCATCTCCCCGAGCCTGAAGGAGCTCCAGCAGTGGCTCCACGAGGGTCGCAATCGGCAGCCAGTACCAGCACCTGAAGAAAGGGGGCCTTAAAGAGGGGTAGTCGGAGTTTAGGGCTTAGGGTTTAGGGGGCTTTAATTAGGGTTTAGGGTTTAGGGTTTAAGGTTTAGGGCTTAGGGTTTAGAATATACCTTAACCCCAAATAACCTACCTTTTAAGAGTGTATATAAAGAAGTCCGAATAAGGAACCCTAAACAGGGAGGTTCTTTACGGTCCAGATAGGGTTTAAGGGCTTTGGGGTATATCATACTTCTGCTGATTAGGTACCCAGAAGGAACAGTGCTGGTATTGCTTCAGACTTCTATATTGTTTTGCCGTTCCCTTGAAGGATTCCCGTACGGATTCTACACGGCTCGGTTCGACAAGGGTTCTACAACTTCAGTGCTTTAAGGTTCCGGGTTTAGGAGGTTTAGGGGTTTCGGGAGTTTTCGAGGGGTTTTGGGTTGCAGGTTTGGGGTTTGGGCTGGTTGGGAATTCTGTCTGTAGACATTGGGTTTATGGTGTAGCTCAGGGTTCCCCAGCAAACTCCTCAATATGCGGGTACCTTTAATTGTTTTTCCTACCATGCAGGTTAATAAAGAGAACCCCAACATCAGGTTGGCAATAAGGTACTACTGCAGCTCCTATATTCTATATGGTTCTGGATAACTATCAACCGGGTTTTTCAGGACTCAGGGTCGCTATGAGTGGCATGCTTTTCGCTTAGAGGCAAAACTTGTGCTAAGAGCGCCCACCTCACTTACAACCCTATGTGTAGCCGAACGACTCTGTGTGTCGATCCCTCCATTCAGCCCTGAACCCTAGACCCGGAACGGCCTAAACGCCCTAAACCGAAACACCCTAGACCCTAAACCCAGTCCTAAACCCTAGACGCCCAAGCCCGACACAGCAAACAGCCTAAACCCTCAACCCTCCCAGTTCATGAAACGCACATATGATTTCAGCAAGCATGCCCCATAACAGTACATAGGACCCTTTGGGAATTTCAGCTTGATTGGGGCAAAGGCTTTGCGGCATAGGCTGTGCGTAATTATCACGGCGTAGTGTTGTTGGGGCTCCAGTGCACTGAAGTCGGCGTGTAGGCTGAAGCCCCGACACGCTATACAGCATCCACTGCGATTTCGCCGATCCGTGTCGAGAGAAAACACAGATGCTGTTGGGTGTCAACCACCCGAGTGAAGGTGTCCAGCACTGCCGCGCGTTCCATGCGCATACTGTTGATGATATCAATGCTGCATTACCTTAAGGACCCTAAACTATGGGAAATATGGTATACTCCTTATGGGTAATGCCGGATTTATATCATCAATCATAGCGCGCTTTGGGTTCGCTCTCCCAACCGGACCGTCGTTGCAGCACTGCAAAAGAGTGCTGAGCTGACCTCACCGACATGCAGTGAGACTCCCGTCCCTCTTGGGAGATCGTGGACGAGAATGCAGAAAAAAAACCCAGAGGCTCCATGTATACCACCACTATGGAATTAGACCCCTAAAACCACAATGAGGATGGTCCTTTGGGACCTATTTCCATAATGGTAGTATTAAAAACAGAAGCCCTATAGACCCTAAGCCCTATGTGGAGCTTCTGGGGAACAAGTGTGCTACGGCACGTCGATGCTCTGCAATCTGCCTCCCTGGAGCCTTGCAGAAGTGGAAGCAGAGCTTACCCCGACGACCTTGCACACCCTGAACCCTAAAACCCTAAACCCTAAACCCTAAACCCTAAACCCCAAACCCTAAACCCTAAACCCTAAACTCTGGAACTAAGTCCAAAGCTGCTAAACCCTAAACCCGAAACCCTGAGACTCTACGTCTAAAGCTGCTAAACCCGAAATGCTAAAGCCACACTTGGAGGTTCATGGGTAGTTATAAGTGGGGTTATAAGTAGGGTAACTATAGTTGTAACCCAAATTAGGGGACTTATAACCCCACTTATAACTACCCATGAACCTCCAAGTATCCCCCATAACCCCTACAACTCCGCTGGGCCTGCCTCGAGCCTAAGATGTTGTACCTGTTTGGGGTTACCTTGCTTGCTTTCCCTTGCGATGGTTCCCTTTCCTAGGTCCTTAAACAAGTAAGCTGTTGAGGGTCCAGGTAGACCCGGAAAGCAGTGTCTCGGGACCATCTGCTTGAAACATAGGGTGCTACGCGGGTCGTTCTCTGAACTAGTGTCCCTTTCTCGGTCCCCAGCACCCCTATGAAAAGGGCCTTGAAAGGGACCCCCCATTTTTAGAGAACTGCCCATAATATAGTTTATGGATGTGCCTGGCTTGTGGTTTGGAGGTTTCGGGTAATTCAAGGGTTTAGGATAG
This sequence comes from Symbiodinium necroappetens, assembly GCA_905231915.1. Classification (NCBI taxonomy): domain Eukaryota; class Dinophyceae; order Suessiales; family Symbiodiniaceae; genus Symbiodinium; species Symbiodinium necroappetens. The sequence goes on from CAJNJA010008227.1 coordinate 5,006, forward strand.
GGTTCAGGGATTTTTTAAGGTTTTAGGGTTTAGGGTTTATATTGTGCAGTTTTTCTGTTTAAAGGGTTTAGGTTTTAAAGGGTTTAGGGTTTAGGACCTAAGGTTTCGATGCCCGGGTTGATGCTGACAGTGTAAATCCTAAGGCGGAGTCGGTACACCGTCGAGTGAACGCGTGAGTAATATAGGGGTCTTCTTGATTACGTATACAATTTTTGGGGGGTTCCTTCTCGTAATTATAGCATAATATACCCCAAAACCTTATTCTAATTATTCATTGAAGCATTTAAACCCTGATCTTTGAACCCGGAACCCTAAGAGTACCCTAGCCCAAAAGAAGGTTAACCGTTTAAACCATAGTAGGATTATATAAGCCCCAAAAGGTTAAAGGTTACCTACTCAGCCCCTCAGTATTACCTAGACCCTTAAATGTAGTACCTTTTATTGGATGACCTATTTTATGGTTAGGATCCTATAATAAGAAACCAAGGTAACCAAAAAAAGTACTAGATTTAAGGGTCTAGGTAGATCCCGGCAGACCCTTCGCGTTGTGGATCGGGGCTCGGGCTGCCAGAGATGGCAAGGATGCCACTGGGCACTGCGATGTCGCCTCGCGGCTGAACTCAGCCATGGAAAGAGGCTCAGACGCTTCGGGTTCGCAGTGTACCCATAGGCTCCTTAGTAGTTCCTTTTTGGGATTACCTTATGGGATTCTACAAATACAAATATAAATAAATAAATAAATATAAATATATAAATATATATATATATATAAACCACAAAAAGGAACTACTTAGGAGCCTATGGGTAGAAAGTTGAGGAGTGAACGGGCTTTGGGATTTCAATTGGGGGTCTAGCGATGCGCATAACAGGTGTTATGGAGAGGCTTCGACGATTTGGGGGTGCTGCGGCGCTAAGGTTGGTGATAAAGCGGTGACGGCATGGGTTTTAGGGTAAAGGATTTAAGGCTAAGGGTTTCGAACCAGCTACTGGCCGGGCACGATGCATCGTCGGCTGTACCGCCTCGAATCATCCTGAGATGATGCAAGTATGAAGGCCTGGATACATTCCGAGGCTTCGGTGTCTAGATTTTGGCTTGCTTCAACTCGATTGCTGGCTGGCTGTCGTTGCTGCTTGTTGGTTTTATTGTTCTTGCTGTTCTTCTTAGTCTTCGTCCTGTTGTCGTGACGGTGGTGGTGAACCTTAAACGCTAACCCGATGGGCATGGATCGGTCTTAGGGTTTAGGGCTTAGGGTTCATAGCGAAATGCGACGGCATGTGGGTAGTTGTCGAAATTAGGGTCCCTTTTAGGGTCTGTTTTAAAAGCAATGCCGTACTAGTTTGTGGGACCGATAATGGGACAGTAATTTAGAGAACTACCCATATGGCTTGGGGTCTATATAGAGTCGTACAGAGTTTAGGTTTCGGTTCAGGATGTATATAGGTAGAGCTCTATAGGGCCATAGGGTATAGGCTTATATAAGTTTAACCCTGAACCCACTCTGCATTGTGCGAACAAAATGGGGCCCCAGGACCCAACATCAGCGCACATATCGGCCACAGCAATTAGACAAGGGTCTTCGAGGGGGAGGGTTATACTATGGAGATGATAACGAGCGCTGAGCGATAGCGTAGCCAACTTGATATTAAGGCTTCTGTGTTGCCATTTAAAATTTGAGCGCTGACCTATCGGCATCACCTGCCGTACTTGCGTATCTGTGGTATAAATATCCATAAACTGAAGCCCTACTATTTCTTAGGCCCCGTATAGGTTCCTCATGTGGAGCCTGAATAATTACCAACACCATCTTGGGGTTCCTTATTATAACTATTAGAGGAGCCCAATACCCTAGTCTCAGTATTAAGGCCCCTAAACCCTAAACCCAGAACCCTAGATGTGGAGCAAAAGCCTGGCAGTTTCGAAGCCTGGCCTGACCCAGGCGACACCCGTCATGGTGCTCCAGTCCGGATCACGGCCTGGCTCTGTAGGAGCTAGGATTAGGGGGACCCTTGGGGATATAGACCCTTTCAATAAGGTCCGTTTTAGGAGAACCACAAGCAGAGGTTAAGAAGGGACCCCTTTGAAGGATCTACCTAATACTACCTAGGACTTTGGTACTGTGCCGGATGTACACCAAACGAGCCATGTAAGCCCGAAGCTTGCCCTGAACCTTCGTCAGCTAGACCTGAAGTTGAAAGTGTTTAGGGTTTAGGGTTCAGGGTTCAGGGTTTAGGGTTTAGGGTTTGGGTTTAGGGCTTACGGTTTAGGGTTTAGGGTTGAGAGACTTAGGCCGGAATGTTTGAAGCCCTGGAGACATGCGATAACAAGCTACCGTTGAGTTGAAGCCAGGTCCCGAGTGGTTGGCGACGGAGCAGCACTTGGGTCGAAGGCTACTTGATTCACAGGTTTAGGGTTGAGGGTTTAGGGGCTTAGGTACCCCCACTGAACACTAAAGGGACTATGGTTTAGGGTTTAGGGTTTATGAGCCCTAAGCCCTAAACCAAAAACCCTAAACTTCACAACCCCCCTGCACCCTAAACCCTAAACCCAAGCACGTGAGATCACGGGCCTGGATCGTTTGGGAAGACATGATGCCACCTCACAGTGGAGTGACATACTCAAGAGGCTTGTGTAGATCGCACGTTATGTTCCCTTTTTTCCGGTTCCAGGTGCGGGGTTTAGGGTATAGGGTTTAGGCGAATGTCCCCAAAAGACCTGATCTTAACGTGAAAGAAAGCAGTCGGGATGATGTGGCGAAGCAAGAGAGGCAGTACCAAAGCAAACCATGGGGAGGACAGTTCTTGCAGCAGCTATAATGGGGCTAGGGCTTAGGGTTTAGGGTTAACAAAGCAGTAACCAAGGGACGGCAGTGTCAGAAAAGACCCCTTGCACCACGAGGATGATATGAGCCTTGGTGAGAAAGCCACAACCGAGGAAAACCCACGACCAGGACACACAAGGACCATTCTTGCTTCACAGGGTGGGCATGGGATGGCACTATGTAGTAGGCAGGCAACTAACTTGGTATTGTTAGCGCCTGAGCTATGCACATTTCTGCACAACACCAAACCGTAAACCGTAAACCCTAAACCCGAACCCCCAAACTACAGCAACAACTTGCAAGACCTCGAGTCTGCGTTTAAGCAGTTCCCCAGATTGAGCACCTGAACCGCCCAGAACTCCAAATCCCAGAAACCCAAACCTCTGCACTCGCCCCTGCCCCCAAGAAAGCATGTGGCCCTTGCTAGCCTAGGACTTCGCAAGCCAGTCTGCAGGACCTCTGTCCGTGCCTCCAAATAACACCCCAAAGCTTTGGCAGATACAATAACTCTACGAGTTAGGATTAGAGGTTTAGGGTTTAAGGGTTTAGGGGTTTAGGGTTGGGGGTTTAGGGTTAGGATTAAGGGGAATCTTGGGGATATAGGCCCTCTCAATAATAAGGTCCTTTTTAAGAGAGCCATAAGTACGGTTAACACGGGTCCCCGTTCAGGGGTCTCCCTAATACTAACTACCTAGGAACAAAACCTAGAATGTGCAAAGTAGAAGCCCTGACGCCTCTGATGCAAACCTTAGAACTCAAGACACAAACCTTACACATGAAATCCCTGAGATGAATAGTTCTCTAAATTAGGGTCCCATTTTTACGTCCCCAAAATAGTACGGCACTCATACAAAATGGACCCTGAAAGGGATCCTAATTTAGAGAACAGGTAGTCAATCGATGAAAGGGACGGTCGGGCCAAACACCTGAAACAAAAAATGGGCGAGGATGTAGAGTGCAACGATGTCTAGGGGTTAGGTCGAGTTTCCGCGTCATCAGACTACCCATAGGCTCCTTAGTAGTTCCTTTCTGGGATTACCTTATGTGATTCTAAGTATAAACCACGAAAAGGAACTACTAAGGAGCCTGTGGCAAACCCTAAACCCTAAACCGGCCTATGGGTAGAGAGAGGCTTGAGGGGATTTCAGATGTTGCGGGCTAAGGTCTTCTTGTGGAATGGCAAGCCTCCAGACCCCTAGATTTCCCTCATTTTTGGGGCTTAGGGCTTTGGGGGTTTTGGGGTTTTTGGGGTTTAGGGGTTTAGGGTTTTAGGGCTTTAGAACTTTAGGGCTTTAGGGCTTTAGGGGTTTAGGGGTTTAGGGTTCTGAACCCGAAGCCCTGCGCCAAGGTTCCGGCCAATGCTTGCTCATGCCTCAGCGGGCAGCTCCATGCACTTCGGGTGCAGGGTGTTCTCGCGATTTAGGCTTAGGGTTTAGGGTTTAGGGTCAGGATACAGCAACCCTAAACCCTAAACCCTAAACGATCCCAAACCACAGGCCCACAATGTGAGCAAAACCTAAACCCTTCAGCCTTAGACCAGGGTCCAGGGTCTACGGTTCCGGGGCCTTGGGCTTAGGGATTGGGATTTTAGGTTGCAGGGGTTTAAGGATTACCTAAACCCCCTCAAAGTACGTGAACAATGGCTCAACACCTATAAAAAGCCATAATTCCACAGACCTTGGTGGGTCCAGGTAGAGTTGAAACAAAGGCATCCTCAGACGGGAAGGAGAAGCTCTCAGAGAGATAGAGATTCAGGTGTAGTTTAGGGCAGTCGGGTTTAGGGTTTAGGGTTAGTTTATGGCAGTAGGGTTTAGGGGTTTAGGGTTTTTGGGGTTTGAAGAGAACCCATGATTCCATAGACCAGAGCTGTCCAAACGAAGCCTCAAATCCTGCCTCTATCCCAAAAGACCTACATTTCGAGGCTCCCCAGTCTTCCTCACTGTATGAACCCTACCTAGACCCTTAAATGTAGTACCTTTTATTGGATGACCTATTTTATGGTTAGGATCCTACAATAAGAAACCAAGGTAACCAAAAAAAGGTACTACATTTAAGGGTCTAGGTGTAGTATTCCTCAGGCAAAAGTCTTTGGGAGAAAATAAGTCCCTGAGCAATTCCCATTCAGAGTCCTACGGGTTCCTTATAAGTGATTTCATAGAAATATCCCACCAATATATGGTGTAGGGGCCTTAATTGTTAGAATAGGCTTTTGGGGTATTATTGGACTATCACTATGATAAGGAACCCAGGAAATTTTTCGACCCCTATATTACTCCCCAAAAACACACTTCTGGGGATAGCGATTGAGGTCCTTATAACAGAACTTATTGTCAGCCTTATGGAAAAACGATAGACCCAAAGGGTATATAGTAGAATGTAGGGTTTCTATATTAGGCAGTACCTTTAGGATTTAGGGTAGTATCCCCCATGACACTACATAGGACGCTTTGGGAGAGGACCCTTGAAACAACCTTGCTCTAGCATTGAGGTCCCCATGTCCATCCTCTTCCCAACCGGGACAAGGTTCCCATACCCTTCAGCTCATGGGCGCCGCAGTAGTACTCCAGCCTTGCTTGGCAGAAGCGCGCGCAAAACTTACCCCGAGGATCCATGTACCTATGTAGTACATACCTAGGCCTTGAAGGGGGTCCTATGTAGGTACTTTCAGGCCATAGTATCTACCATGCAGGCTTCGGGTTAAGGGTATGAAGAGTGTAGTCGTTTGAACATGCATTAAACTACTGTGCAAGGTCCAACTGTTATGGTGGATACTTCCCTAAATCATAATAGTAATTCCTAGTGTAGAAACCTCACATTCTACTATATAGGTACATAGGGCCCTTTGGGTTATTGTCTATTCACACTGACGATTTTTGCGGGGTGCGTGGCTTAGCTGCTTAGCTACCGCGACCCTGACCTGATAGCCGACTGCCTGGCCAATAACGCCTTGAAAAAGAGCTGCGTCAGAGGACATAGGAGCCAGTAAACTACTAAGCTACGGATAAACCCTAATGTAAGGGCCTTAAGAAATAGAATAGGGCTTTGGGGGGTATATGGTACTATATTTATAATCAGGAACACCCAAAATAGTGTAGGTAATTTTTGGGGCCCCCATGTTAGGTAACTGTTGCTTGCGCTTTGTAATCAACTTAAAGCACAGTAACCCTGCCACATAGTGACTCGGGAATTCCTTTGAGGGTTCCTTCCAAGGGTTCTGCTTCACGGTCTTGATAATGAAATCCGACAGGAGCTTGCTATATTATAATCTAATCTAACTATACACACATACATACATACATACATACATACATACATGCATACATACATACATACATACATACATACATCATACAACATACATACGTACATACATACATACATACATACCTACCTACGTACGTACGTACGTACGTACGTACGTACGTACGTACGTACGTACGTACATACACACCTACCTACTTACCAACCTACATACATACACACATACATACATACATACATACATACATACATATATACAGATTGATAGGTACACAATATACAGACAGATATATAGTGAGATAGACAGACAGATAGATCGATAGATCGAAAGATCGGTAGTTAGATAGATAGATGGATATAGATACAGATATGGATATGCATATAGATATAGATATAGATATAGGATAGATATAGGTAGATAGAGATATAGATAGATAGATAGATAGATAGATAGACAGATAGATAGATAGACAGTTAGATAGATAAAGATAGATTTATATACATATATAGATATACATATATATATATATAGATATATATATATATAGATAGGTAGATAGATGGATAGATAGAAAGAAAGATAGATAGACAGTTAGACAGATAGAAAGATAGACAGATAGATAGATAGATAGATAGATAAACAGGTAGATAGACAGACGGATATATAAATCGATAAATTCAGATAGATATAGATAGATAGATACAGATGTAGATAGATAGATAGATAGATAGATAGATAGCTAGATAGATAGATAGATAGATAGAGAGGTGGATCGATAGGTGGCTAGATAGATAGAAAGGTAAATAGATAGACAGATCGATAGATAGATAGATAGATGGATAGACAGATAGATAGTTAGATAGACAGATAGATTGATAGGTAGATAGATTGATAGATAAGATAAGACAAGATAATTTAAGATAAGATAAGGTAAGATAAGATACGATAAGACAAGATAAGTAGAGAGAGAGAGAGAGAGCGAGAGAGCGCGACAGAGGGAGATACAGAGACATAAAGATAGAGCGAGAGAGAGAGAGAGAGAGAGAGTGAGAGAGAGAGATAGAGAGAGAGAGAAAGAGATTGAGTGAGACTGATAATGACTCTAGGGGATAATATTGTACCCCGATGGCGCATATCAGTTTCCAGGATGGCTTGCAATTACACGGGCCTTGGGCCTAAATCCCGATCTCAAACACTCAAACCCCTTAAACTAAACCTGATATACCTCATTCCAACACGAGCCCCGTAACTAACCTAAACGCTGATACCCCAAGGGCTGAAAGCAGTGAAACCCCAAACTCTGAAGCTGCGAAGCCCTAAACCCGGAAACCCTAAACCCTGAAACCCTAAACCCTGAAAACACTGAAAAACCTGAAACCCTAAACCCTAAAAAACACTAAAAACCCCGAAACCCTAAGCCCTGAGAGCAGTCAGGCGACGCCCGGTGCGACAGCATGCCGTAAAGACGCCGCAAGACCTCCCGCTGAAGAGGGTTTAGGGTTTTTGGGGTTTATGGTTTACCGGGAAACCTAATCAACCTAACTTTTGGGGGGGCTTCAGGCTTAGGATGTTATAGGGGGTGTAGGGGTTAGGGCTTAAGGTTAGGGATTTAGGGTTGCCTGGACCCTAAGAACCCTACCTTCTTGGCCTTAAATTGATTTCCGAATATTGTTCCATAAATGGTAGCCCCTAAACCCTAAACCCTAATCCGAAACTTAGTCCTTGAAAAGACAACTAAACCCCAAAACCTGTAGTCTATGCTGAACCCTACAGCCTAAAGCCTAGATAGAGCCTTTACAGTAAACCCCAAAAAGCTGGAAACCGAATTCAGGACAAATCGTGCTGGGATTTCCTAGACATCACTCTTAAGGATCGAGGCTATGGGGTTTCCAACTTTTGGGCTTCCACTGTGTATTACTTTTGGGAACCTCAAAATGCAGGATTTCCGAAAACCAAGGGCTCTCGTACCCGTCTTGGTATGTGGCTGACTCCCTTTTATATACAGGTACTCGTACAGCTTGATCTATGTGGGAAGCAGAGAAATCTTGATTCTGCACCCAGTTTCATAGTTCTTCTGGAGCCAGTCCTCTGGGAGCTGCCACATGCTCAAACTTGTGGATGGGAATAGATTCCTTCTGTTGCCATTGTGGAACATACATTGAATCTGACAGGAGCCGAGACCTCTGTATTTGTCTGAACAGCGGGTGAGCGATTCTGTTCATGTCGTTTTCAGACAAAAACGTCACCATCGTGGGCGGTGGAGCTGTTGGAACGTAGGTGCCCTCAACTGCCTGGAATACTTGTGGACCCAAGCTGGAGGATGTCTCGTCTCCAGCTCTTACAAAACTGATTGGCCGGTTCAAGCGCGACGGTTGCCATTCTTCCATTGTCCGTCTAAGTTGAAGAAACCTTTAGGAGAGATTACTAATTTTGACTGCCAATTCCATGGTGCACGAGGCGACGGGAATTGGAGTCTTCAACCTGAAGGAACTTGCGATAGAAGTGCAACTCAAGTGACTGATATGCATAAGACTTTCTCTTGAAAGGTTAATTGTCCGTATAAGTTGAAGAAACCTTTAGGAGAGATTACTACTCTTGACCCCTGCAGCGCAAAGCCTAGAGCCCTTAGAAACCCCCTTATACGACAGTTAAGGCTGGGATTTCCTGGCTTCCTAGATACACCTGTCTCATGTAAGGGCCTTAATAACTTAAAATAGGGTTTCGGGGCATATGATACGATTATAACTATGATAAGGAGCCCTAAGAATAGTATTGGTAATTATCTAAACCCTAAACCCCTAAACCCTAAACCCAAAATTAAGCCCCAGTAGCTGTGGGTTTAAAAGCTGTGCGGGAGAGGTGGGCTTCTTCAAGGGCCTTTGGGTTCCTCTGGGAGGTCCTTCTATGAGATTTCTATTTAGGGTGTAGGGCTTAAGGTTAGGGTTTAGGGGTTTAGGGATTAGGGTTTAGGGTGTAGGGTTTAAGGTTAGGGTTTAGGGTTTCGGGTTTTATAGGTTTAAGTTGGTTATAGGGCTTGCGGGTGCAGAGTGAGATACACTGACAGATTCTGTGACGGAAGTGCTTGAACCACCTTATAGGATCCTAAGTACAAACCCCCAAGAGGACCTACAATGGATCCTATAGGTACGCCTAAACCGGCAGCCAATTCCGGGACCGGAACTGTGAACACGTGCCGCTTCCCCTGGTTCGCTGTACCCTGGAGGAAAGCACTCTTGGCATCGGCCTTGTAGAGTTTCCAACGGGCGGTTGGTACAAAGGCCTAAGGCTTGAGTTGACGGCTTCTGCGGGTGAGTGTCGGCGCAGAGGGGAGGGGAGATGGGGGGCTGGGACTCCACCCCACCCTCCTCCTTTCGCTGTGTGAAGGTCAATGGGATCAGGATCATAGTAGCCCAGCAGGACTATCCTCGCTTTACATTTCGCGACATCCTGACGACCTTCCACGGCCTTGAGAGTAAGAACCTACCTCATTTTCATCAGCCTGCCGGTCGGTATAATGGTAGACTTGGGCAGTGTCGTCTCCGAGGCACGGATCACCATTCTATCGAAGCTGCTATCCTAAACCAAGACATCACAATCCTCAGTTTAAATGTAGGTCGCACCGTAACTGCTTCAGGTTTCATGTGTTTCGGACGAAACAGGCAATGCAGACAGTGTAGACTCCGGATTTAGGTTTCAGGGACGATCTAGAATGAGGGTTCAGGTCAGGTTAGGGTTTAGGGTTTAGGGTTTCAGGTCAGGCATTCTCAGACTTAGTGGGGTGCAGGCCCCAGGCCGCAAAACCTGAGCTAACAAACGCTCCGGCCTTCTGCGTCCAGCGGCTGTGTCTGAAGTCACCTATGTGTAGCGTGCTTGCACAAACAGCTGATCTTTGGTCGTAGCATTTGGACCCTACGGATTCGTACCCTCGTGTTCTGGCTTGCAGCTAGGTCACCATGCATGGATGCATGCAGTCCTGCATCCAAATGTCGCCACCAGAACCTGAGATTCAAGCACACGCTTTTACCCCATGCGGGAATGCAAAACAGCCAAGGTCCTATCGTTCTGTCCATGTCTGAACAGCAACTCAAGCGGGCGATGCTTCTGAGGCATTTCGGCCCCTGACACCATTCCCTAAGGGTCCAAAGGACCCAATAATCGGGTACTTTGGTTACGGATAGTAGTGATCCAGCTTAACATTTGGGAGAGTATATGATTATTAGGTACTTGGACCCTCAGGGACTCTTGAGGTGGGATGAAGTCAGGAAAGTTTAAGGATTTCGCACGTACGGGCTCTTAGTTTGGGCATCCTCCCACCACCAAAACCCCAAACCCTAAACCCCAAACCCTAAACCCTAAACCCTGAACCCTAAACCCTAAACCCCTATACCCCTATAAACCCTAAACCCTAAACCCTAAACCCCTAAACCCTATTGGTTTGTTGAAACCATCCGAACCTCCCAACAGAAACGACGTCCTGAAAACCTGAAACCCTGACAGGAAACC
>CAJNJA010008228.1:0-15589 GCA_905231915.1 Symbiodinium necroappetens
ATATGTGTGTGTATATATACACACAGAAGACATCTGGGATGTTGCAGGGTCATGCAGTAAACTCTAGAGAGATATATGAGGCTCAGGCTTCAGGGTAGCTGAAGGTTCAGGAGGTCGATTGTAAAAGAGGCGCCTACATACTTAGAGTTGAGCTTTGGTATATGCTGGAGTTGATAATCAGTTTAGTAAGGAGGCCTTCGGAACATTGGCAATTTTGCTAGACCCCTATATTGGATTTGTCATGCTATGTCTGCAGTTTCAGTTTCGGCCGGAGCGGGGGGGGGGGGGGACCTCTTGAGTCCAACGTCTGAATTCCAGGGACCCGAAGGGAGGTAAGGGGGAGGAGGGTAGGGGACTATATACTCCTTGAGCAGACGCTTTTCAAATCCTTATAACTTATAACACGTACTAAAGCCCCCTACCCCCCCCTTCCCCTACCCTAAAAATCCTTATGACTGAAGGTCCCTCATCTCCTCACCTTCAAACCCAAACCGCCAACCGCCAGACCTTCAAACCCTGAGTCCTGCAATCCAAGCTCTAGGTAGGTTTAGGGTTTAGGGAGGTATATGGTAGGATCAGTCGTCTTCTGGACCTGTGGTTTCAAGTTGGTGATAAAGGCCCACCACATCACGGTCGTAGGATATGTAACTCTTTATCATAAACACGTTTCTTCCAATGTTTCAATACGCAGGCAACCAGTAGCAGCGCGCTTGGGTGTGGCTTACTCGCCGGATGTAGCAAGTTGAACTGATGATATGTGGTAAACAATGTTTGCAGACAACACGCATAAAACTCTAGACCTTGTACATCTCTGTACACTCTAGTGGATAAGTGAGCCCATGTTGTTTTGCAGGCTTTAAGGCTGCAACCCTAAACTCCTTCACCCCACAACCCCAGACGCACTAAAGCCCTAACCCTAGACACCAATCTCATCTCTGTCTCGTGCAGGCGAAGTGCTTCAACTCGGAGGGATCTGGCATGGAACCCTCCTTCCAGGCTGGGCCGTGGAACATGCGCAGGAAACGCTCATACTCATACCCTCTTCTCCCATGCCGAGGGTCTAGAGTTTCGGGTTTAGGGATTTAGGGCTTATGCAAATAAACTATGGTACGCCTCTGAAGGGTTCTGGCTGGACTGGCCTACGAGTACGGCTCCTATGTAGGACAGGGGCTTCCGGCCGCGAAGGGCTAGAGTTACAAGCCGCGAACGGACAGCTGCTGGGGCCCTATGCTACCCCTTCAAAGGGACCCTATTATAGAACCCTATACTGCCTCTTGAACGGGACCCGATTATAGAACCCAATACTACCCCTTAAAGGGCCCCTTTAAAGGAACCCCACACTACCCTTAAACCCTAAACCCTTAACGGACCCCTTTAAAGGAACCGCTTCAAGGAATGGCCTTCGCCGAGGATGTCAGGGCTTCCAGCGACGGCTGCAGCCGCGCCGGCGAGGGGAAGTGCAGAAGACGAAGGAAGCCCTGGGCCATGAGAGTTTAGGGTGTAAGGGGGACATTAGGGTTTTGGGTTTAATAATGGTTTATAAGGGCTAGTTTAGGGTTTAGGGTTTAGGGGCTAGTTTAGGGTTGAGGGTTTAGGGGCTAGTTTAGGGTTTAGGGTTTTGGGGCTAGTTTAGGGTTTATAGGGGCTAGTGTAGGGTGTAGGGTTCAGTTTGGGGCTTTGGGAATCAGTTTAGGGTTTAGGGTTTAGGGGCTAGTTTAGGGTTTAGGGTTAGCGTTTCGTTTCGGGTGTAGGGTTCAGTTTGGGGCTTTGGGGTTCAGTTTAGAGTATGGAGGGTAATTCTGGTACTTCGGTGGGTCGTTTTTTTTTTCAGTCTAACACTAGGACATCCCTGATAATCTTAAGCCCTCATAGCTTACAGCAGTCATCAAGCAGCAATGCTCCGAAACGCGCCCAGGACGAATTCAACATTGGATGGTCTGCGCGCACCCTCCCCTCCCCACCCCCCCTGCATACATGGCAAGGACTGGGGAAAAATGCCAAACCTTATAAACCCTGGTTTAATTGAGCCCCCATTTACCCTCGAAACCTCCCTGAAACGGATAACAGCGCAAAGTCGATGCTGAGGCTGCCAGCCTCCAGCTGCTCCGTCTGCAAATCGCCCAAAGCCTGCTTCCAGAGACCAGCAACTAAAATAAACCCTTCTTAGCAGTCAAACTCTGACTGCAAAGTAACGGTTTAGAGCTCTAGGGTTTACGCTTTAAGGGGTTTGGGGGTACAGCAGCCACAGGAAGATGTGGATCGGGGAACCTGTGTATCCTAAGGTTTGAGAAGATTTTCATCTAGCTGGCCAAGAGTTAGCCCATAGTTGTGTTAATTTAAGGTTTAGGGTTTAGGGTTTAAGCTTTAGGGTTTAGGGTTTCCGTGCCAGATTCAACGTCTGAACCCTGAGCTCTACCCTCAAGCACTGAATGCCTCTACCCTGAAAGCCATTTTCAACCCACGCCATGAATCCCGAAACCCTAGGAAGCTTAAGCCCCAAACCAGCCCCATTGATCTGAAGCTTTTGAGCCGAAGGAGCCCTATCAAACCAGTATCAAAAGCATCTAGGCTTCAGGGTTTTAGGGTTTGAAGTAGGGCCAAGTAGGGTTTAGGTTTAATTTAGGGTTCAGGGCCTCTGCTAAACCCTAAACCCTAAACCCTGTAAACCCTACACTATAGACCCTGTAAACCCCAAAACATAAACCCTACAAGCCCTAAGCTATAAACCCTATAAGCTCTATAAACCCTATAAACCCTAAACGATAAACCCTAAACCCAAAACTATGAACCCTTTAAGCCCTACAAGCCCTAAAAACCCTATACTATAAACCCTCTAAGCCCTATAAACCCTACAAACCCTATAAGCCCTATAAACCCTACAAGCCCTATAAACCGTACAAGCCCTATAATCCCCATAAACCATACAAGCCCTCTAAACACTACAAACCCTATAAACCCTATAAACCTTATAAGCCCCTCTAAGCCCTCTAAGCCCTCTAAACCCGGACCCCGAGAGAACTCCCGAGCCTCCAAGCTCACCTTGGAAGGCCGCGCCCGGACGCGGAAGGACATGGCCGGAGCACCTCGGGACGCTAGGGCTTTAGGGGTCTTTATAGGGCTTTAGGGTCTATCGGATTTTCTTTGGGGCTTTAGGATTTTGGGGTTTTCGAGTTTGGGACTTTCTTTTTTAGGGTTTTTGGGTTTGGGGCTGTAGGGCTTTAGGGTTGATAAGATTTTACTGTTTGGGTTTTTAGGGCTTTTAGGGTTTAGGATGTTCGGGTTTAGGGGTTTCTTGGGCTTTCGGGTTTAGGACTTTCGGGTTTTGGGTTTTGGGGCTGTTAGGGTTTAGGATTTTCGGGGTCGGGGCTTTAATGCTTTAGGGTTTAGGGTTTGGCGCTTCAGGGTTTAGGGTTTGAAAGGGCTTTTGGGGTTTAGGGTTCCAAGCTCAAGGCACGGGAAGTGCAACGGTGTCTTTGTCCGAAAAGGATTGCATGTCAGTACAGCGCCATCCCATCTTAGGACGAGGAAAACTATGGAAATAACTGTGCCAGCGTTGACAAGCAGGGCACTTCTTGGTCTTTGCGGTACCTCGTGATTGAGCTTGGTGGGCCGAACTCCTCAACGGTCATGTCGTACCAATAGTCGGGTGAGGCGATACACGGCAAGAAGAAGGATGATGCAACCGCCAGCCGCCGGACATGCCCGGTACGACACGAAAACATGGTGAAGCACGTTCTCTTGCTTGGCCGAAATACAGGGGTTTAGGGTTTAGGGTTTGGTCAGTCCCCCAGCTGCCTTGGCCATTGCCAGCAAGTCAGGTCTTTGTATATGTAGGCGCTCAGGGTTGGAGAGCCTAAAGGACCTACTATTCAGCACACAAAACAGCCGTGGACCATTGTATCCAAAATACAGAACTGTTGGTTTAGGGCTACAAGTGGCTTCAAGCTCCTTCTTGATGAGTTTTTTATCCTTGACACCTCTTGTAAAAAATGGCCTATGTTGTGGCTCTGCTGCCAAACTCCAAAAAACCCAGGGGTTCAACCCTAAACCCCTGAACCCTTAAACCCTGAACCCTAAACCCTAAAACCTAACACTCCGAACTCTTCCATCCCCGAACTCCTCCCCTTCTCCCAGGCACACCAACACTGATAAATGTGATCCAAACACCGCAACCCTCAAAGCCCTCAAACCCTACAACCCAAACCCTAAACCCTAAAGCCTAAGAACCCCATCAACAAAAATCGAAATGCCGATCGCCTCACAATTCGACTACAGAAGAGTGTTCAGGATTCGTCTTGTCTGGTTGAGGAACCTAACATCCTACGAAGACTAGGCTTTAGGGTTTAGGGGTCTACTTTAGTAAGTGTCGTTGGGCTGTCTCCGTAGCCCGGGTTTAGCTGCCGTCTCTTCTGCGGATCGTACTAGTTGTGCGACTCAGTTCACGGGGTGTGTTGCAGTGGTACTGAAGACCACAAAACTATGCCATGAATGAAGGTCTTAACTTAAACCCTCAACCCCTATAAATCCTAAAGCCCCAGATCATCCCATAATAAGAAAAAGAACCCTAAACCTGTAACCAACACCCAAGCAACCTCGAACTTGCCTCTGTGACCTAATTATGTCTTGGTTCCTTGCCCGCTTGCGGATCCTCCGCCTGCTTGCCCATCTGCTTAGTTAGCAACAGTACCAACGAGATCTCCTTGACCCCGAGTGTTTAGGGGGCTAAGCTTTGGCGTTTAGGGCTTAGGAGAGTTTCCACGGACCCAGGTCAACCCGTAACTAACGGAAGAAGGTGGGACTGTTTGATTAAGGGCATTTGCAAATTTTCGTAAACTTATAACTACTGTTGCGATTAATATTAAAAGAATAACATATGAATAGTCACTAAGGGCCTTTTGGTAACTGATAAACTTAAAACTATGGCTCCTTATACTCAGTCTGCGTATAACTCTCAGCCAAACAGCTTCCGAGTTTATTTGTTGGTAGCCTTGTGGGGCCCGAGTGCATTCTGTTCTTGAGCCCATAAACCCCAAATGCCATATAAATACCTATATAGATACCCACATACGCATATGGTTGTGTGCATATATATATATATACACATACATACATACATACATACATACATACATACATACATACATACATACATACATACATACACACATATATATATATATATTTGTCTATATAGAGTCCTTGCCCTACCTTGTTGGGAAAATGCTGGAGCCTGAAAGTTAGGGATAGAGCCTGCGGCCTCAGGAGCTGCATCTGCATCGCGCATTTGGGCTCAGGGTTTTCGATGGGTAATGCTGTGTGGTTTACACTTCAGGGGTTAAGGGTGAGGGCTCGAGATGGGTTCTTGACGGTCAGCGTTGAAGGTTCAGGGTTTGGGGATCTTGTGATCAAGGAGTTGGGTTCATGTGATCATCACGAGGATGTACTGAAAATATACAGATAGATGACGATAGAGTAGCACTTGGGACGCAACCGTTAAGTTTCTGAGCACGAGCTATGGCTGGAGGAGTAGGATGAAGACTACCGAGTTGTTGCTGTTCTGCTGGGACTCAGAGTGGGAAGCAGACCGGCTTCCCAAAGCTCCAAAAACCCAAGGCCCTTAACTTGAAGCAACCCGTACATCGCAACCCAAACCACCACCTCAGCCCTGACCCATGCCTTTAGCCTCCCAGCCCCACAACAAGACACTGTAAGGTTCCGAGCGCGCGCGGGGTCGGAATCGGAAGAGATTAGAAAAGCTTTGAGCGGGAGAACAGGAACGATAGTAGTCTCGACAGAGCCACACTAACGATAGTAAGTAACCAACTAGGCAATACGCCAAATTTTTATTGCTACCAGAACGCGGTAGCGTTACTACTAAGACTGACCTAGAAAAATACAAGACCCTAAACCCTTAACCCCACACGTAGGAGTTGGCCTGAAGAGGGTTGAACAATTTAAGGTACAAGTCCCTTCCCTGCGGGGCTTCTTGTGATAAGGATCCCCCATTTCTTGGGGGGACAGATTCGGCCCACTGAGTCTAAATCCAGGTCCTAAAGCCTAAACCCGAAACCCTCCACCCCCAAACCCCAAACCCCACAAAACCCTCAAACCCCAAGCTCGCCCCAAGCCCTAAAGCCTCCCCGAAATCATCAGCCCGCAACCCGCGATGTCGCCTCGAGGCGCACCAGGGAAGGGCCCCGAAAACCCATCGCCAAGGTCGGAGAGGAGCTGCCCCGCTGGAGCCGACTCCTGTTGGACGTTTCAGAGCTCCTTTAAAGGGACCAGAATCGATCCGCCTTTTGAGGCAACCGTAAAAAGACAAAAACTAAAGGAACCCTAAACCCTAAACCCTAGGCAACCGTAAAAGCACAAAACCTACGTGAACCTTTTTTCGATCCCTTAGCAGGCAACGATATAAGAAGGCCAAGGGCTACCGTAACAGGTGCCATGCAATATATAAGAATTCCGGTTACTACTGGTAGCAAGGCACTCGGGATGAGGCTTGAGGGTTCAAAGGGGCTTTATGTAGGTTATGGCTGTACTATACATAAGGCTTTATAGGGTTCTAGTGGGCTTTATTAAGGTTAGTTATGGATGTATAATTAGGGACATTGGGTTCATAGATATATCTCGTGAACTCGGTGGCTGTATGTTGGAGGTGCGCTTCTCTCAGAGCAGTTTCTGTGCGTCTTGATCTTTCTCTTCGACAGCTCTCTGCAAACTTAATGGGAATGATATCTGTCAGCGCAAGCTTCCACAAGGCAACCGCACAACATCGAGATGGCCTCTCCGAGCTGCAATCCGCAAGGGTGTGGCGCCGTCATTGCTGAGGAGCCAAATCCTTGTCAGCACCATGCTTGTCCCTCAGAAATCCCGTGACATCGAGATGACCATTCTGAGCGGCAATGTACAAGCCTGCTGTGGCAATGTTGCGGGCCTCATCTTTGTCATCGCCATCTTCCAGCAGCCAGCGCACGACATCGAGATGGCCATTCTGGCGCGCAACGAGAAAGGGTGCTCGGCTTTCTTTGTGAGGCAATCTTTGTCTGCGCCAGCTTCCAGCAGAAGGCAGAAAACGCACAACATCGAGACAACCTTGCTGAGCTGCGAAACACAACCGTGTTGCGCCATCGTTGTGAGCTTAATCTTTCTCATGCAGTGCCAGCTTCCACCAGCAAACTAACGACATCGAGATGACCTTTCTGGGTGGCAATGTCAGCGCCAGCTTCCACGAGCAAGTGTGCTACCTCCAGATGACCGTTCTGAGCGGCAATGTGCAAGCCTGTTTTGCCGTCTTTGCAGGCCTGATCTTTGTCAGGGCTGGGATCCAGCAACCAACGCACGATATCGGGATGACCATTCTGGCATGCAGTGACAAAAGGGTATTCTGCCCGGCTTGTCAGCGCAATCTTTGTCACCGTCAGCTTTCACCAGAAAACGCACAACATCGAGCAACCTTGCTGAGAAGCAATATACAACGGTGTTGTGCCATCAGCGTGAGCCTGATCTTTATCAGCGCCGGCATCCACCAGCAAACGCACAACATCAAGACGACCAAGTTGAGATGCAACATATAACGGTGTTCTACTATCTTTGCGAAGCAAAGCTTTGTCAGCGCCAGCTGCCAACAGAAAAACGCACAACATCGAGACACCCTTGCTGGGCTGCAATATACAGTGGCGTTGCGCCATCATTGTTTGCTTCATCTTTCTCAGCGCCAGCTTCCACAAGGAATATCACAACATCGAGATGGCCATGCTGAGCCGCAACGCACAAAGGCGTGGCGCCATCCTTGTTGGCCTGATCTTTGTCAGCGCCAGCTTCTACCAGATAGCGCGCAACACCGAGATGGCCGTGTAGAGCTGAAAGATATGTCGGTGTAACGCCTAGCTCAGCCAAGAGATCCTTTGCAGCATCAGTTTCTGCCAGCTAGCGTACTACATCGAGATGGCCTTCATAGGCTGCTAGGTGTAGAGGCGTCGCCGCAAAGAATCCGGCAGCTTGTGCATCCTTCTCTGAGCCTGCCTCAAGCAGTAGCTGCACGATCTCAGTATGTCCATGGTTTGCTGCCTCGTGCATCGGGATTTTGCCATCATGACTTTTTGTATTGGGATTGCGCGGGCTTTTGAGCAAGGTTTCCAGTTCAATCAGCTCGTTATTCCTGGCTGCATCCATCCTCCGATGGTCTTTCGTACGATCATCCGGCAAAAAATCCAACACCACAACCTGGACTTTTGCCGGAGTTGAAGTGAAGACCTCTCCATCATCAAGTTCGCAAGTTGAGTCCTCTACAAAAAGTCTGAGTCGGCATCTGGAGCCGCCAAGCCGAGCTGTCAAAGCTTCTTTCACCACCTTTTCACCATCTTTCCCTAACCCCCCCAGGTACCTACTATATAGGGTACTAGAGCCCCTAGGGCCCGGCCCTATAGAGTAGGTACTTGGGGGGGGGGGTTAGGGTTCTTGATCAAGAAAAACATCTGGATCCAAGACTGCCAAGGTCTCACCTGACACGGGCGAGCAAACCTCCATGGGATCAAGCCACTAAGCGAGGGGCAATCTACATCCTCGGGTGCTGCGGCCATGCCTTCACAACGCCCTTTGATGACCTATGGAGTAAAGAGTAAAGACAAGACTTAGATCTGCGTGTGCATCATTAACACCAGTATGTGAACTTTGGCAACTGTCGAGTTGAGCCGGGTTCATCGGGTCCATCGCTGAAATTGGTGTGTTCCTCACGTTTCAGCCTTATGTTCCTTCTTGAGCTCGGCTTTGGCATTTTGCCCGGTATTTTGCATGATGTAAGTTTGAAGTCGAGTGCTGCACATGATTTAACAACTTGGTTTACCTTATTTATGCGACGTGTTGGGCATTTTGACCGTGATTTAGCTTGCCTTTTGCTCGCTTCATACCCTTGCTTTGCCTTATCTCAGTGGTGTTTTGGCCACTGTTACTCCTTATTTTGCCTTACTCCTTGCTCTGCTGTTAGGTGTGACTTACATTTGGTCCCTCTGTTGTCTTGTTTGAGTGCTGTTTTGGTTGTAGGTAACAATTGATTCCGGCCCGGTTGACTCTAAACAGAAAGACCCTGACCCTAGGGCCTAGAGTTTCGGGCTTAAGGCTTAGGGTTAGCGTACCCCTCAATCATAACCTGAAACCCTAAATCACTAAACAAGCAGCAGGCCGCGAACCCCGAATCCCAGCAGCACGAAAGCCAATAACCCAACAAGCCCCAAAAGCGACCTAAACCCTAGACCCTAAACCCCTAAACCCCTAAACCCCTAAACCCAAAACCCTAAACGCGAGCCTCCAAACGACTTTGTCGTCACGGAGGAGATGCACTTCGCCCTGACGGTCCTCTCACGCAACTTGCGGGGTTGCCCTAGCTTTCCATACACTCACCGGCAAGGTACCTGGCAATATAGAAGCCTAAATACTAAACCCTGAACCCCGCCCTGAAAGGCTATCGGGTCTTAGCTGCCCGGGCGTTCGGACGGCACGTCCATGACTTAGGATGTAGGGCCTGGTTTAGGCTTTAGGGTTGGTGGGTCCCTTTGAGGGCCCCTTTGGGAGTTGCATTTTCAACCCCTTTGAATGGTAGGAGTAGGCTCAAGGTGTGAGATTCACCCACCGCAGTAACCTCAATGATCTGTCGACATGTCCTTAGGCCCACGATGCCAGCAGCAACAAAAACAAACTGATCCCGTAAACTCCCCTTGCCACAACTTCCAGAGCCCTATACACCCTAAACCCTACATTCTAAACCCTAGACCCTAAACCCTAAGCCCTCAACCCTCAGCTCGACCCGGCAGCCCCAATCTCTGATGCCCAAACTCCTGAAATCCTCAAAACCTCGAGCCTCAAGCCTCAAAGCCCCAGCCCAAAACCCAAATATGGTTTAGGGTTTTTAGGGTTTAAGGGAAAGCTAAAAAGCTGTAAAACGAAGCCAAGGCTCTGGGGGTACGTTACAAAAGTTGCCATCATGCGGCACGTTCAAGCGCAAGGTTCGAACATTTTTCCGAGCATGGAGTATCCGAAAAGGTGTCCTCGATCTTCAAGGAATTGCCAGGACCCCAGCTCCTCGAAGGGCTTTTAGGGGTCTAGCAGGACCCAAAACAGTACCCTTGAATGGAGCGCTTATCTTAATAGTGGGCATTTAAGGTAAACCCTAAATCCTAAACCCTAGCATAGAGGATAGTTGGGGCTTTTAGGGGTTTAGGGTTTAGGCGTTGGGGGTTTAGCGCTTGGTGCCCTGGGCCGGCGATTTAGGGCTCTTACGGTTTAATACTGTCTTTTCTAGGGCCTAGCGATCTGGTTCCTGAGTTTAGATTTATATTTTATATGGCTTTCTCATGTTGCCTCTTGCAGTTTAAGGCTCCGTCCTGCTCCCTGCTGAAACCGATGATAGCTAGCCGCTGGTACCATAGGGTCACTAGTTTACCTCATGAAGCATGATATGGCTATAAGGCTGTGTGGCTTCCTACGGTTAGTGATGTAAATCCTGCATCACCCATAATAAGGAGTGTGCCATAATTCCCATGACCCTAAAACCTAAACCATAAAACCTAAACCCTAAACCCTAAGCCCTAAACCCTAAACCGATTCCCATAGTAGGGTCCTTAAGGCCATGGCAGGATTTATACTATCAACAGTAGAGCTCCGGCCCTGCTCCCGGGCGCGACTCTTCATGCAGGTCTAAGTTTAGGTTTAGGGTTTATAGGGTCTAGGGTCTATAGGGTTCAGGGTTTAGGGTTTAGGGTTTATAGGGTCTATAGGGTTTAGGGTCTAGGGTCGGGGGAGTTATGCCAAGCTTTGGGGACATGGCCCGGAAGAAAAGGGGGGTGCAAAGACTTCGTCTGACTACTTCAGGGAAACACTCCTGACACTAACCCTGCCCTAACACCCCGCCAAACCCTACACCTTCTCTTCCTCAGGTACCGAATCGCAAGGTACCAGCATCCGAAACGTGATAGACTTAAGGCCACGTAGAGCGAACCAGACATGTTTCCACAAAACCTTGAACAAATCCTAGTCCTAGCCCAACAAGAATAAAGGCTTAGGTTTGGGTCTAGGGTGTTTAGGGGGATATCACATACAAACACACATATAATGTACAAGCCGAAATAATTTCCTGTACTGTCTCGGGGGTTCCTTGTTATAGTTATAGTATACTATGCCCCAAAACCCTATTCAAATTATGTTAAGGCGCCTACATTATGCACGCAGTCCTAGAATCCAATCCGGGACCTGGTTCGACCTGTGGGACTTCTTGATGCTCAGTCGGACACATGCTTGGCTTTGGCATGAAGCTGGGTTTAGGGTTTAGGGGTTTAGGGGTTTAGGGTTTAGGGTTTATAGGGGTTTAGGGTTTTAATCAATCCACAAAAACCTTCGGCGAGTAGCTTTCATGGAGGATTTCTACCCATGACACCTTGTCACATGGCCAAGCCAAGCGTCGATGTCTTCGTGGCTCTGCCCGGGTTGAAGGAACCGCATTTCAGCCCGCCTGATGCGATCAGTTGCCACCATCAATGCAAGATAACGGCACACCCTAGACCCTAAACCCTAAACCCTAACCAAACCCAAAAGGGCTGCTGTTGGCTTCTTGTGCGCCGCTGTCCGCTTGGACCGTAAACTGAGCTCCGCGTCCATCGAGCCGGACTCGCAGGTCGAGTGAAGCATCTGGGAGACCAGCTCAAAAGCCGAGCTATAGTATATTACATCAACGGTTTGGGGTTTAGGGTTTATAGGGTTTATAGGGCTTATAGGGTATATGGGTATACAGGGTATATGGGTTTATAGGGTTTATAGGGTTTAGGGTTCAGGGCTTAGGGTTTAGGGTCTAATGCATCGTATCATATTACATGAAGGATGTGTCCTTGTCCGAGACTACTTTGATTGGCATACACGAATACAGATGCACCCATGCATACATGCAGACAAACGGACAGACCAACGGACGGACGGACGACAGACGGACATACATGTAGCACACCGGAACTAACACATTGGGGTCTCGCACGCCAAACCTGGAAAATCCGAACACTGCAATGCCAGGCGCTAATCCCAAAGCACTTGACCCTGATTGCTACACTCTTCCTATACCCTGAATGCTCGAACGCTACGCCCTCATCCTGAACCCGCTAAATCTTAACGTCCTTTTACAGGGTTCAGGGCCTAGGGCTTACCTAAACCCCAAAAGTAGGTAAAAGAATGGCCCAAAACCTCTAAAAGGCTATTATTCTACCTACTTTTGGGGTTTCAGGGTTTAGATCCTAAGGCTATTATTCTACCTACTTTTAGGGTTTTAGGGTTTAGATCCTAAATTCCGAAGCCGAGCAAACTCCTCTCGGAGTTGGCAGGAGCGGACTCTCCAGCTATCACGGACCCATCCTTGGTCAAGGGCCATGCTGCTGTAGGGCTCCGGGCTTTAGGGTACACGGTATAAGTATAAGGGTTAGTGTGGCGATTTTCGGGTTTAGGGATAAGGGTTAGTTTTGGAATTTTTGGGTTTAGGATGGTTTCGGGTGTAGGGCTTAAGGACTCTGTTCCTGAGAAGGACCCTGTTCTACATTCATTAAACCCTATAAACCCTAAGAGCTTCAAGACCCTAAGGCCCTCCAACAAAGCCCCAACGCCTGCCTGAGGCTCGACCCCGCTATCTGCGTCATAATCGACCATTTCGTAGGTTGGAAGCGAAGGACACGGTGTCGAGTCTTCATTGGACCAAGCTTATGTTGAGGCTACAGAGGGAAGTTGCTAATTACTCATTTGTCAACACTCTACATGAAGTTACCACCCAAATCATCCCAAGGCTTGGGAGCACCAGTAGGCAGACTTGGTAGGCTTAAGATCTATAGGCCTAGAAGGGGCTGAAGGGTTTAGGAAGACTTGATCGATCTGAATCCTAAGTTCGGGTTTAGGGTTTAGGGTCTCATTAAAGCCCCTTGCCAGATTCACAGCACCAGTTGGGGTTGCACGGGGGAGGGGGGGCTTCAATCAGGACCTGTGTACTTTGAGCCTGAAGGTGGCTATATGATCAGCCCTGTAAGACGCCCTGCTGCAGCCTTTCCACCCAAGTGACACTGCTCGGTGCACTTCTCTTTGGCAATCTACTAAGCAGAACAGTCATGGTAGCAGCGAAAACATGGAAGCCGGATCAGCCACAAACACTATACTCCTCAGAGCTCTTTGTGATCATTGCAGTATACCCCACAACCCTATTCCACTCAATAATTCCTCTTCTGGTCAAAGGTCATGATAGCTGGGCGGCAGTAGCCGTTGTCGCGATAGTAGTCGCGGTGGTGATCGTGGAATTCAAACATATTTCTGACAGGAACAACATGACATGTCTAACTCGCGCAGACGACACACCACAAAGTCTCACAGCATTAAGCTCTGTCTTTGTTTAGCCGCGTGGCACAGTGCCAAGTGAGCTCGACGCCAGCGGTTGGAGGCCACAGTAGAGGCAGCGGCCCAGCAAGCTCCTTTCATTGTCAGGAATAGATCCCTTTTAGGGGCTCCTTAAAAGGATCTATAAGGGTTCTATATGGGTAATTCTCTAAATTAGGATTGCCGTTTATAAGGGTGCCGTGCTACTTGGGGGACCGGTCCCTAATATAGAGAGCTGCACATCTGGTATGGGGTCCAGGGCTGACTGACCTCGGTCATTTTCAGCCAATACAGCGGCAGTGCTTACCTGAACCGCAAAAGTATGAGGAATACTAGCCTTTTAGAGGTTTTGGGCCAGTATTTTGCCTAGTTTTTAGGGTTTACATAAGAACTCACTGGCTTAACAAACTGAGGCGCTGGGCCAACAAACGAGACATACTCACTGCAGCACTGTAGGGGCTAACAAATTAGAATAGGGTTTGGGGCCACATACTCACTACAGCACTGTAGGGGCTAACAAATTAGAATAGGGTTTGGGGCCACTTTGGCGTGTTGCTGTAGTAAGGAACCCTCAGCAATAATGATGGTAATTATTTAGGCTTCTACAGTAGGGTGCCCTGAGGTAGGCGACAAATTGTCTCAACTTCGCCATTGCTGAGTGTCCTCTCAGCCTTTTAATAGAGACCTCGCTGAACCCAACCCCAACAAGAACAAAATACAACCTGCCGATTGGCGAGAGTGATTAAAAGCATTCGGGTATACCCTGCGAACAGGGTTGCGGGGTATAGCAAAGTACCCAGGCTCCTACCATTACTGGGCTGCGCCATTAAGAAATCGAGTGATTCCCTTGTCGAAAATTCGGTTCTGCAGTGATGAGTGGTAGTGGCTAGAAGCTCTGACCCTGGTCATCGATGGTTCTGAAGCCCTACACTCTAAACCCTTTAAGCCCTAAGCCCTAAACCCTGCACTCTACACCCTACACCCCCTACCCCCTAAGCCCTAAAGCCTGCACTCTACACCCTAAGCCCCAAGCCCTATAAGCCCTAAATCCTGCACTCTACACCCTAAACCCCAAGCCCTATAAGCCCTAAACCAAAACCCTAAACCCTAAGCCCCAAGCCCTATAAGCCCTTAAACCAAAACCCTAAACCCTGTAAGCCCTAAACCTCAGCAGTAATAATTCTCAGCAAGGGGAGTCGGGGGTGTCAGGAGCCAGATCTCCCTTGAGGCCAGCTCGGCCTCAACCAGAAACAAAACCTATTCTTGCAGGGCTTTTGGGGTTCATGTAGGGTTTTCATAGGGTCTATTAGGGTTTATAAGCCTATATAGGGTTTATATAGGGCTTTTTAACAGAGCTTATCGGATTTTGTAGGGTTCCGTACTATCAGCTTCTTGTACAAGTCCCTAAAGGCGGGAGCTTGGGAGGGTACGGGTCGAGGGGACCTGCCTGTTGATGATATACATCCTGCATGACCTTAACCCTAAACTATGAGATTCCTTCTCTTGGCTCCCTAAACTCTGGGAATTATGGTAGGTTCCTTTTCTTGGGCTCCCTAAACTATGGGAATTATGGTAGGTTCCTTGTTATGGGCCCCTAAACCGCCTAAACTCTGGGAAGTATGGTCGATTCCTGGTTATGGCACCCTAAACTCCCTAAACTCTGGGAATTCTAGTAGAGTCCTTCTCTTGGGTCCCTAAACTCCCTAAACTCTGGGAAGTATGGTCGATTCCTTTACTATTTTGGGTCCCTAAATTCCCTAAACTCCTGGACGTATGGTAGATCAGATTCCTTATACTCCCTAAACTCTGCAAAGTATGGTAGATTCCTTATTTTGGATCCCTAAAGTATGGGTGTAGATTCCTTGTTATGGGTACTGCAGGATTTGTCTCATCAGCCGTAGTGGGTTCCAGAGTTTGCCGGGGGGGGTCCAGGTTTCGGGAGACCTGGCCCTGAACCGAAGAGTTGAAGGAGTTTAGGGAGTTTAAGCAGCTTAAAGAGTTTAAGCAGTTTAAGGAGCTTAAGGAGTTTAGGAGTTCAGGGTTTAGGGCCTAGGAGTTTATAGGAGTTTAGGAGATTAGGGTTTAGGAGTTTAGGGTTTAGGGTGTAGGAGTTTAGGGTTTAGGGTTTAAGGGTTTAGCGAGGTTTAAGGGGGTTTGTGGGGGGCTTTAGGGCTTTAGGGTGTTGGGGTTTAGGATTTTT
>CAJNJA010008229.1:2500-15589 GCA_905231915.1 Symbiodinium necroappetens
AAACCTGCAAGCGGACGCCTGGCAGGAGCAGATTTCTGCGGAGCTCCAGGAAGGGACGCCAGAGCCTCCTGGAGGCAAGGGTTGTGTGCTTTGCAGGATTACCATAAATTACCATAAAATACCATAAATGCTACTTATAAGGTGGAGGCTTCTAGAGACAGAGACTTTGCCCGGTTTCTGTCGGCCTTGGCTGTAGAAGGGTTTGGTCAAACAGTTGTGGGTTTGGCCTGTGCGGTTTGCAGCTCTTGATTTAGGGTTTGGGGGCCTCCCGGATCGAAGGAAACCAAGGTACGTCGCATGCAAGCGCCGATTGTGACCGAACTGTGGTCATTTCTCAGAGCTGTTCCGCTTTGAATGTTGCGCTGCCGACCAGCCAGGCTGGATCGCCCCTCCCCCACCGGCACCCTGCATCAAGCAACTCGTGCTCGAGATGATTGACCTACACCCTGCCTGAACCCTTCTCCTTGCCTCATCATGATTTCCTTGCGACATAAGGTTTTGAAAGACAGGTTTTGTAGGGTCCAGGTAGACCTTCACCAACAAGCAGCATCGCTCCTCATTCCGAGGTCAGCACTTGGGTTCTATTCTTGGAATGGCTTTTCCTTCATCACCACTACCAATACGGCTACCACTGCTGCTACTGCTGCTGCTACTACTACTACTACTACCACCACTACTACTACTACTACTACCACCACCACCACCACCACCACCACTACCACTACCAGAACCGCACTACCACGTCTTCCACGACCACGACCACGACGATAACCACCACTACTTCTCGTTCTAATAAAGACGAATACTACGACTTTGAATGGAGGCACCCGTGCTAGCTTTTTCGTGTTGTATTATAGTCCGCACACCTTCAGCTGCGAGGTCTGCAGGTGCCAGAGGTCGTCGTACATGCGCCTTCTCCCACAGAGGACGCAGTGCCGACTGTAAGATTTGATGCGTTTCGTGTTTAGGGTTGGGTGATTCAGGATGAACTTCGCACATTCCTACCACCTGGAGAAAATCAAAACCTCTTCGCCGCTTCATCACAAGACCGCGGGCGATCTCTACAGAAACTCTTTCTCCTGGGAAGGTCCTCCCCGAGTCCCAAATCCGGCAGAAAACAAACTTCGGCATCGGCTAAAAGCCAACACAGAGGAAGGAAAACTGCTGATAGTAGTCCCGTTTAACATTTGGGTGATAGTAGTCTCGCATAGCCGTTTAAATCAGAATATGCCCATACTACAACACCCTGTGCATCTCCATCTGATTAATGATTTCTACTCTCCTCAGAGAAATCCAGTTGATGTTGCTATGAGATCGCAAGGTACTTTTATTCAGCACAGAACTGAAGATCAAGTCAACACATCACTCCGGCTGACTTCTTGGCGACCTTCGTGGCCGATCAGCCAATTTTTCGAGTTGAAATGATCAGCAATAACTGGGCGTTGCCATGTTTGTATGCTAAGCCCAAATCGCTGCCTTGGGTTGCTCTAGACAACGACTTAAAAGCGCGTGGCACCCCACGACATCAAACGCAAAGATATTACGACGCTGCCATTTGACACGTGGAGTAAATGTACCTTTGACCTGGCCCTCGATCTCTTTTTGTAGCTACGCTGAAACGACTTTTTCACATTTTCAAGCAGTTAAATCTTTCCAACAATCGCAATTTCTTGAAATGCGAGCTCGCCCGCTTGATTAAGCCTTGCTGGGGTATCGGCGAGCAGTGCGCTCATTGCCATAGCTTTCCCCTGTCCCAGCAAATTTGAGCCAAAAATATCCAAGCTGCCATGGAGATCCCACTTGAAGTAATTTTGATAGTCGTAATTAGTCGTAGTGGCGATAGTTGTAGTAGCAGTAGCAGTTCCCTCGTCGTCGTAGTTTGACTCTCCAGGAGCAGCTTTCAGAGGAACTCGAGGAAGGCCCCACGGAGTCTCCAGGAGGCCACGCGCTATGGGGGGGGTTTAGGGTTTAGGGTTTATGATTTCGGGTGCCATGGTGAACATGGACTTGTATATTGGTTTTGTAGTGATAGGCATGCATTCACGGTCAAAAACAGGAGTAGATTTACTGATTATCTCGCATTTGAATTTCAAGTACAAGTAGTGAAGAGGTGTCGAATCTGTCGATCATGATACTCTATGTTAAGCCAACATCTCCAAAAATCAAGAGCTTTTCGTCGTGTGAGACCTACCACCGAAAGTCAACACACTTGTATCCACCCGGGTGCTGAACTGTTCACACCTTATACTTCCCGGACAGAGCCACACCAACAGATTGAAGCCTAAAGCCCCAAAACCCTAAACCTTGAAGCACCTCAACCCCAAAACCCTAAACCCACCCCCGACACTCAAATAGCTGCAAGGTCCACTCGCACCCGAGACCATGGGCCGCGCCAATTCCCCTACAGAGGAGGCACAGTTTGGGGTGTAGGTTGTTGGGATGAAGATCAGGTGGTTCCATGCAAAACACAAGGTTTATGTAATTTGAGGATCGCTTGCTGCTCCTTCGAACATGTCATCTCTGTGCCGGAACCCCTGTAGATGCTGCATTGTGTGGTTCCTGATCCCGATTTGCTGCAGAAGTTTCAGTGATCGGATACTGGCGGTGGACGCAACCCATTCGCTTTGAGCATGATGGGAGCCTGGAGCCTTTTAAGAGGTCTAGGGGTTTAGGATTTCGGATTTTAGGGGTTTAGGTTTAGGGGTGGGTTTAGGGTTTAGGGTTATTTTAGGGGTGTAGCGGTTTAGGGGTGTAGCGGTTTAGGGGTTTAGGGTTTAGGGGCGTAGAGGTTACACGGGTTTAGGGCTGAAGGGTTAAAGGGTTTAGGGTATCGGGACAGTAGCGTAGCATGCTGGACAAGGAACGGGATCGAAGCTATGTGCAGGTGATGAACCCTGCATCTCTAAACAGGCTGACCGTGAAAGTAGTTTCAATACCTGCCCAGTAAGCCTTTAGCCTAAACTGTAAACTTTAAACCCGCTGGATCTTCCTTCCGCTGACGAGATTGTTACTAAACCCTAAACTCAACCCTAAACCCCTAAACATTTATTGCATCGAGGTAAGTATTTGTGCTCCAGTGGTCACTGGGCCCCGAAGCCTAAACTCCACGGAGTCAGCTACCCCTGATGCTATTATTATTATTATGATGACGGTGATGATTACTATTATATATATATACACACATCATGCAGTACCCAGAATAAGGAATATACCATACTTCCCATAGTTTAGGGTCCTTAAGGTAATGCAGGATTTGTATCATCAACAGTTGGTCTCCCAGTGGGCCCCTGTTCGGGTTTTGAAGCCTTGGGTTCCTTCTAAAGGTGTCCAAGACCCGAAAGGGAGCTCTTTTGTATCCTATAGGTTACGGGGTGCCCTAGTTAAAATGTACAACAGGCCGGGGAAGTCGGAGTTCTGGGTTATCAGGAGCTTCTGGGATTCGGGGTTTGGAGTAGCAGACAGAACCAGATCTTGAATTAAAGGTTCCTCTAAACCCAAAACCCTAAATCCAAAACGGAGAGGCTGACAGGCAGTACGAGGATGCCTTCGAGAAGGCCTCTGCTACAGCCGGCTCGATCTGGCTAGCTACCCGTCGGCCTATACATGTATGCATATGGCTTGCACTTCTCTATATATTTGTATCCATGTCCACATTTACATCTGTACCTGGATCTATATCCAAACCGCATCTAGCTCGTAATCGTCATCTACATCTATATCTGTAGCTATATCTGTAGTTACTGGTCTAGACTCTAAACATGCCCCTGGCTCTATATCTTGTATATCTGAATTTGTATCTATGCCTTCTTCTATATCTATATCTGACCTCCATGTCCATCTCCGTTGCGTATATTTTATGTGCATGTATGAATGCCTATATGTGTACCAATATTTCTCTCGATACATAACTGAATATCCACATCCGTCCTTGCCTTTGCCTCCCTATCTGTAACATTATCTGTCACCATAGCGTAGCGATATCGAGATCATATATCTGTGTCGGCCTCTATCTGTGCGTCTCTCTCTGTCTCTACCTGTGTACCTGTATCTGTATCTGTATCATTGAGACCCGTAGCTATATATATATATGTATATTTTTGGTCAGCAGGTCGAAGAAGCTGTCGGAGCAACTACTTCAGATGAATACAGACCCACAGCCCTAAAACCCTGAACCCTCCACCCTAAACCCTCAACCCTAAACCCCTAAACCCTAAAACCCTAAACCCTATAAACCCTCAGCCCTAAACCCCAAACCCTAAGCCGTCCGGTCAGCCTCTACCCCCACAGCCCTAAACCCCGAGCTCGACAACCATACGGCCCTAAGCCCTACAGTTCTACAAATGCCCTAAGGCCTAAAGCTTTGAAGCCCAAAGCCCTACAAGGTTTGACGCCCTAAGCCCTAAAATTCCTACTCCCTAAAACCGTCTAGCAAACCCCCAAAAGGTCGGAAACCGGATCTTGGATTCCCTATACATTACTCTTAGAAGCATTGAGACAGTTGTGTTTCCTAGTTTTGGGCTTCTACTCTACCCCTAAACCCTAGGAGCCCTTGTAGATCCCTTTTAAAGGAAACCGAAACCCTAAACCCTAAACCCCAAGCCCTAAACCGAAACCCTAAACCCGAAACCCGAAACCCTAAACCCTAAACCCGAAACCCTAAGCCCTCTTGATGCCCACCTGAGAGCAGGAGGAGATCTCGGAAGAGCTTGAAGACGTGGCCGAGCCAAGCCACCCGGCAGCGGCGATGTAGAAAATGCCAAAGAAAGACGGTGTAAGTAAGGGTTTTTAGATTTTGGGTGTTAAGAGTTGTCGGCCCAAAGCAAAACAGTGTAAGGGTTTTTTAGAGTTTTCGAGGCTTTTAGGGTTTAGAGTTTTAGGACCCTGAGCCCTTGTAAGGGTTTTTGGAGTTTTGGGGCTTTTAGAGTTGTAGGCCCCTAAACCCTTGTAGGGGTTTTTCGGGTTTAGAGATGTAGGCGTTTTCAGGCTTTCGGCTTTTAGGGTTTGATGTTTAGTGTTTCGGGTTAGGGTAAAACTGCATTGAAGTCGGGTCCAAACTCTTTCAAGATTTATGAAACTCTATTCCGAATTTTGGACGAAGGGCTTAGGATTCAGGGCGAGTGAGAGGTTGCCGAGCCTATACCTGAAACTTACTTTGCACGGCAAGAGACTGAAATGGCTGTATCTTCTGGCCAGGAAGTCAGTTCGAGGGCATTTCCGGGATACAAAGATTTCCTGACTGAAAGGGTTCGGGCACAGGTGTTCTTTTGAAGTCGGGTTTCAGATCACTGGCTGACTCACTAAGACTAAGAGTTTCCACTGCAAGAAGACCCGGGAGAAGCAGGACCGATGAACAGCACCACGGGACAGTGCACTGCACAAGGACTCGAATCACGTTTGAAGCACGGGGGTTAACCTTATGCCTTGCCTTCGGAATAACCCTAAACCCTAAACCCTAAACCCTCTACCCTAAACCCCTGAAGGGTCCAGATGCACTCCAGCGTTTCCGACCAGAAGTCACTGCCAAGCTTCTGCAACAATGTATCCCTCATTCTGCCACCAACATGCCAACAGCACAAGCACAAAAGCCTACAAGTCAGAGTTCAGGCTCGAAAATTTCGGTTGTGTGTGAAGATTAAGGTTGCCAGTGTAAGACTCTAAGACCCTCCGATTCAAGGTTCCGCAGCCTTGGTATGTTCTAGATATGAAAAAACGCTGGCGATGCAACAAACTTCGATTCCCGTAGTCAGTGCTGTCCTTCCCCTGCTTTGTCCTGTTCCGCCAATCCAAGTTTCCTCAGTGCACATCCATATACATAGCCCGAAGCACTAGCCTCGCAGTGAGAAGATCATGACATGGATGATCAGAATAGTCATGGTGATGACAGGAGAGGGTATTTTATGATGACCTACACCCTAAGCCAATCGGAGTCCAGACAGCGCAGGCCGCAGGAAAAAGAGCTTAAACAACTACACAAAAACTAAATCACCTCATTAGAGAATCTAGATCAGCACAGTGCAAGACCACCGAGAAGCCAAGAGCAAAATCAGAGCCAAACGAACCTCAAAACCCGTGAGCCCTACGCCCTGAAACCTCAAAATCCCTAAACAGGTCTCGGGTGGCGGGGGGGCCCTAAATCTTATGTTTACCCTATAATTATACAAATAATGACTCTAGTAACCCTTATACGTCTTGTAGTAGTTGTTAGTAGCTTTCATGGGTCACCCTGGAACCCCCTGCATCTGAGGAGCCCTGCCACTGGGCGCTCCCGTCCACGGCCTGTCATTGTGTACCGCTTCCCTAGGGTCCATGTGCCCACAGTTTAGGGTTTAGGGTTTTTAGGGTTCAGGGTTTAGGATTTAGTATATACTACCTTGGCACCAAACTGCTGAAAAGGGGAGCCACTTTAAGACCAGAGCATATACTATTTGGGCAGATGGACCCCTAGGGGTTAGGCTTTTGGAGGTCTGGTTCTCAGGATTTGGGGAGTTGGGTTTAGGCTTCGGAGTTTGGGGTGTTGGGTGCAGTTTCGTTTTGGTGAAATATGTTTGATCTTTGTGCATACAGTACAGTATACTCATCTTATGTTGGAGTTTTGTTTTTTGTTTTTGTGTTTGTCTCTCTCTCTGTCTCTGTCTATGTCTCTCTATCTCTCTCTCTCTCTCTCTCTCTCTCTGCCCTTTCACAAAACTGGAAGCGAAACTGCTACTAAGTGTGAGTTCGTGTCAAGGTGCCTTGCTTTGCAATTCAATTCCTCGGCCGTTTTGTAGGGTGTAGTTTGCACGAGTTAGCATTGAGGGCGTAGGCGGTGTAGGCTTTAGGGCTAGGGCTTATATGGGGGTTAAGCGGTCTAGTAGTCTATAACCCTAAGCCCTACACCCCCGACTCCAAAAATCCTAAGCCCTAAACGCCCTAAGCTCCTAATCCCTGAACCCAAAGACGGGAGTTCGAGGGAGAGCTTGGCAGTTAATATAGGGGCCTTAATAATTACCTATACGATTTTGGGGGGTTCCTCATTATAACTCTTACTCTCTCTCTCTCTCTATATATATATATACACAGATACACATGCACATATATATATATATACACATACGCGCAGAAGTAATTAGAAAGACGGTTTAACGGTTCAGGGCTATTAGGGTTTTATCGAGGGTCCGCATTTCCTGAAAGTTTTGGCATACCAAGGCGAGAGACAATGGCGAAGAGGGCTTCCAGGACCAAAATACTGGGGCTTCCTAAACCCTAAAGCCCAAATCCCAAACCTTAAAGCACGCTGATTCAGAAATCTAGGGGTCCAGAGCCTGCTGCCTGCAAAAGCATGGAACGCCAAGCAGTAAGATCATATAATCCCTTCTGGAGCCCTTATAGAATGCGCATGAAACCCTACAGTCTCTTCTAAAGCAACTTTTCAACCCTTATAGAACCCTACAGTCCCTTCTAGAGCACGTTTAGAACTCGTATAAAACCCTACAGTGCCTTCTCGAGCCCCTTTCGGAACTCTTGTAAGAACCCTGCCATGCTTTCTAGGACCCTTATAGAACCCAACCTGCAATCCCTTCTTCTCTGCAATCCCTTCTAGAGCCCTCGTAGAGCCCGGCAGGCTGCAGCCGCTGAGGTTTTCTTCGGTCATAATATGGGGATTCGCAACCTTGAAAGAAGTGCATATTTAGGGCCACTTGCGGAGTGTGTGTGTGTACATACATACATATACACACACAGAGATATGTATGTATGTATGTATGTATGTATGTATGTATATATCTATATCTCTATATATATATAATGGGTCCTTGAAAGAGTTTAGTAATTAAGCCCTACACCCTCAAAACCTCAACATGAGGGCTTAAGATTTGAGAGTTCAGGGCTTTCCAAGGTTGATTCCTTCATGTCGGTCTGCCGGGCTAGGACTCCAACAACTGCACGTCAGAGGCTTTGGGGTTTAGGTAGGCCTGGGCTTTATGGGTTTAGGGTTCAGGGTTTAGGGCTTACGGTTTAAGGTTTAGCCCCTTCTCCACGGGTTCTATAAGGGTTCTCTCGCCTCGACTTTTTTTGCCCTTTTTTTGCGAAGTGACCAGGAGCCGCTGGAGGGCAGTCCCATCTCCAACCTCAGCAGCCGCCTGGCTCACAATCTCGCCGCCGTCAGGCAGATGTAGAATTCTGTGGGGTTTAGGGGTTTGGGGTTACTGCTTCGGGCCCTAAACCCTCAACCTTACGCAACTCCGAATCTCCAAAGGCTTCTATTGTATAGTACAGGGCCCTGAGGTCCCGAACTAGAACCCTTCTTGCCCTGCGTGTTTCGGCGAAGGCCCCTTCTGAGCAGCCCGTCCTGACCACTCGGCTTTGATTCAAGACGAGTTTGCAATTGACGTGAATGGCCTCTGAAATGCCGAAATCCCTCGAGGTTCCTTTTGCCCGTTGGGCTGGGTTGAAAGGCAACAGTCGGATTGCAACTCCTTGCCCCATGCATGAAACCGAGTTCGGGTGGCATCCGATCACTGGTGTGCTCGTCTTGCGTCATAGCACACCTTTTTCGCAGAGCTAGGTGACCCCAGCGGCCCCTTCGAGACGGAGGCCTTCAGTAGCCGGCAAGGGCTGGGAGCTTGCCTGAGTTGCTGCTGCAGGAGGTGAGAATTGCTTTCGCTCTCCATTTCTAAAAACCCCTTAGGGTCTGAGTAGGTAACCTTAATTTTTTTTGGGCTTGTATAATCCTACTATAGCTCAAAAGGTTAACTGGGAACCTGAATCCTAAACCTAGATAGATTTAGATACTATAGCCCTGGCAATGTAGCTTCCGCTCTGGGGTGTTCCAGTCAATAGAGCAGGCAAAGCCGACTGTTGAGGGCAGCATGAGTCTCCGAGGAATCATGAAGCCACGTACATTTTGACTACCGGTTGGCTTGAGGACAGGGGGCTACTTTGAGGTTCGAGGGTAGTGATATGCAAGGCTGCAGCGGTCTATATGTCGCGAGCCTCAGCTGTACATGTTTGCAAGCTTTCATACACAGTTGCTCGGCTTCATAGACCTACAAATATAACAGCTGCCAGTGAACCTTCAAACAAGGCTTCAGGGCAACCTTGAAACTTTAAACCCTAAACCCGAGTCCTTGAACCTTAAATCTTAACCCCCAAGCCCTAAACCCTATAAGCCCTGCGTACTAAACCTTATACTATAAGCCCTACGTTAACCCTAATAAACCCTAAGCCTAAACCCTAAACCCTATAAGCCCTAATAAACCCTAAGCCTAAACCCCTACAAAAAACCCTTGCAGATTGACTCGGGCATGGAAGACCTGGATACTTCCGGCGACTTCCCAGATAGCGAGGCAGCCTCGGCCCAGAGGGGCGACCATGCATGTTGATGATGCCCCTTGGGGTTTCGGGGTTCAGGGATCCTTGGGTTTAGGGATCCTTGGGTTTAGGGATCCTTGGGTTTAGGGATCCTTGGGTTTAGGGATCCTTGGGTTTAGGGATCCTTGGGTTTAGGGATGCTTGAGTTTAGGGATGCTTGAGTCTAGGGGTTTAGGCGTGGTCTAGGGTTTAGGAGCCCTAGATTCCTGGAAAAGTCAAGAAATCGCTTCCGACAGACTGCAGTCAGATGCGAGGATGTTGGCTTGTGCTAGGCGCAGCTGGCCCTGCTGCAAGGCGATTTGGTATAAAAGGCATTTCCCCACCCGCCATTCCATCTCATGATACCGGTCATTGACAATATAGTACCCAAAGCTGGAAAACTGTTGATGATATAGATGCTGCATTACCCATAATAACGAATCTGCCATAATTGATTCCCATAGTTTAGGGTCCTTAAGGTAATGCAGGATGTGTATCATCAACAGTAGTACTGCGAAATGAAGACTTTTAAGCACCCGTAACAACCATGTGTACGCTTAAACGTGGGCTTAAGTGGCACAGTCGCCAGGGATAGCGTGTCCAAGCGCCATGGGGCACAGCCGACGGCTGCGACTGCATGCTGGCAAGTATCATCGTTGTCGTCGCCAGTCGCTGGTGAGACCTGGCTTGTCAGCCACCCTTTCTGACAGTGGTGCAGAAAAAGCCTCATCAGGGTAGACTGCAGTCAGTGACTGCAGCTGTGGTATATTTGGACTGTAATTAGAGCGCAAGTAATCGTAGCTACCATATGCAAAAGTGGACTTCATGCTCTGAAACCCCACGTGCAGCCAAGGATCAGCAAGTACTCCCACGAAGCAGAGCGGTTTGACAAAGCAGCCATGCGAAAGCATGCCGCCCACGTGGCCGCGTGGATCGCATATGGCCCACAAGGCCGGATTCCGGACATCGATGAGGTCCAGCTCCTCCAGAAATTCATCGACAAGTTGGGAGCCGGATTGCTACCTGCGCGGTTGAGGGAGGTGCTGCCAGACGTGCAAGCCGTGCTTCGACGCGTTCCAGTTGGTGAGGCTAGCGAGGCCTGGCGAGAGACAGAACAGCAGTTGCGGCGGAGTTTTCAGAAGTTCCGCTGCTGCAGGCAGCCGGCAAACGAAGCGGCAGTCAGACCTAACGGGCAGGCTGGGGCAGCAGCAGCTGATCCAGTGTTGCCTGATGGTGGCTTGGCTTTCGAAGGCGTGCTGCCGGAGGAAGTTGAACTATTTGTAAAAGAGGGCGACTCAGGATCTGCAGGCAAATCGTCACAGCATCTGCAGCTCTTCCGGAAAATCAACGAGTGGGGCTTCTTGGATAGTGCTCAGAGGACGGACCGCCTGAAGCAGGCTGAGGAGGCAGCCAAACACAGGAGCGCCAGTGCCGCAGAGCTTGTTGAAGTAGTCCATGTGGCTACCGCGGCCCTTTCCGCACCTCGCAGACAAGCAACAGGGAAGGAGGAAGCTGAGTGGGAGAGATCAGATGGGTCACTGTTAGCTTTGGAATCTCGCTGTCCGCACTCAAGGCAGCAGGTCGATGTACAGCGCCGAGCGCGGCTGCTGCTGCTACATGCTTTGCGCTCCTGGCGGAGGAGACGCTTCGACTGTCACCAAATTGAAGACGTGCTCCAGTATGTCCAGGCTAAAATCGACAAGTTTGAACGCGATGTGGGTGAGATTCAAGTCGCTGCAGCTGGGATTGTTTGGCTGTCCATCAAAAGTGCAGTGGGCGAGATGCTGCAGCACGCACAGGGAGGAACACAAGAGACCAAGATCCTTTCACATGCTGCCAGAACCACAGCAGACACCGCAATGAGACGACTCGAGCGCCAGAGCGGCGTTCAAAACATTAGCTGGCAGAGACTTACGCAGGGCTGGCAGGTGTCCTGGCATGACGGGATGAAAAGGAACAGGAATCTGTTTTCGATTTGCAAGTTTCTGAAGCAGGGCCTTTGCGAGGAGGATGCCGTGAAGAAGGCCCTTGACGAGGCCAAGTCATTCCGCAAAGAGCTGGTGCGTCAAAGCAAGCTGCAGCCCCCCAAGCCCATCACAGTCAAAGCTTCCACGGTGAGGGGCGTCCACAAGAAAGGAAAAGCATGGCAGGTAAGACTGACAAATCCAAGCACAAAGAAGCTTTTCTACAAGGCATTTGCGACCATGGAGGAAGCAGAGTCCGAGGCCCGAGAGATCGCGAAGAAGTTTGGATTGCAGACTGAGAGTGAGGTGGGTGGGATACAGGGTACGGCAGAATTTGCAGGTAGGACACAGTTGCACAAGTTGTGGCACGTTATGTTGTTTATTATGTAGTATACTACAAGTAATACACAATCGAGTAGTTAGTACAGTACTATGCAGTATACCTATTTAGATGGTATACTAATTACACAGGACACCACACAGAATTGACGTTTCTCCCAGGTGGTACCTGTGAAGAAGCTTTCAGAGCTACGCCGGTTTGAGCCGCTATCGCCACAGAAAGGACCAGTTATGTCCAAACCTCGTAGACTAGGGTTTAAGGTTCGATTTCTGGAGCCTGCAAACCTTAAGCTCTGGGTCCATGCATTGAATTTCGATGATGTTGGGTAGCAGTCCTCGCCTCGGCCCAGTCATACTTAATATGTGTGAATTTCGGGGCTGCAACTCGTCGGTGATGTTTTTGCCTTGTGCTTCAGATCAGGTCATAATTATACCGAAACTTTTAGCTTTCTCCAAAACATTCGTTCTGGAACATGCTGACCCACACAGGAGTGAAGTGGGACTTCAATGAGCAGTGCTGGCATGCTCGGTTCACCGTCGGGGTTCAACTGAAGCACTTCAGAGCGCGGCCGAAGAACTTCTCAAAGGAGGAGCTGGAAAACGCCTGGAACCAGGCTGTGTTTTGGCGCAGGCAGCAGGAGAAGGCGAACAAGGGCTCCCCGGCTCTCTGAAGACTGTCGCTGGAGGTTAATGCCGCAGACCCAAAAAAAGTGCAGAACCCAATCCCTCCACCCTGAACGTTATACTTCAAGTTAGTATTATTATTAGTAGTAGTAATTGAAATCATTATTACTGAATCGAATAGTAATGTTATCTCTACATGTTTAGCACTTGTTTTACTAGTGTTATTAATAGGACGACTATTGTTACTACTATTCATTATTACGAGTATTATATTCTTCTTACAATTTATTTCTAGAACCAGACAGACACGCCTTGAAGTCCACCTTCCCACGATTGAATTCAGGTTGTTGAGGGGCTGCATTCGAACATAATTGCATTCTTTGCACAGGTTTAGGGTTTTGGGCCTTGGGTTTATCCATCAACATGTCCATCTGCATATAGACCCAACTTCAACCTAAAACGGCAGGCCCTGCAACTCAAAGCCGAAATCACGTGAAAGCCGTAAACCCTAAGCGTTTGAGGGCTTAGGTTTGAAGCCCCAAAGGCCTTGATGCCTAAACCCCCAACCCCTCTTAGGCTGCCACTCCTCCTGCTACTATTTTTATTGCTACTACTCCTACTGCTACTGCTACTGCTACTCCTACTGCTACTGCTACTGCTACTACCACTACTACCACTACTACTACTACTACTACTACTACTACTGCTACTATTACTACTCCTGCTGCTGCTACTACTACTACTACTACTACGACGACGACGACGACGACGGCTACTACTGCTACTGCTACTGCTACTGCTACTGCTACTGCTACTGCTACTGCTACTGCTACTG
>CAJNJA010008231.1:10990-27677 GCA_905231915.1 Symbiodinium necroappetens
TGTATGTATGCATGCATACATACATGCATACATACATACCTACCTGGCCACCTACCTACCTCCCTACCTACCTACCTACCTACCTACCTACCTACATACATACGTACATACATACATACGTACATACATACATATACGATAATATATTGGTAGCTCAGACTTAGCCTCAGCCTCGAATGTTTGGCTTGCCCTGGACGGGCAGATGCATGGAACGGGCGATTCCTGGCGAACAGTTTCTGACACAAACGCGTTTGTACTCTTCCACTAATTATGTTTCAAAGGATTCTTTAGTCCAACGGTTTCGTCTTTTACTTTCTTGTCGAATCATATTACAGGACGGACGTGATAGGTGAAAGCTCCAAAGCATGAGACCCTTAACTTACAACATATATCGAACTGCGACCTATGCCTACCACTATCTCCTACCCGGCCATCAGCCCAAACAGAAGAAATACCGAACAAAACAACTAAAATCACAAAACAAGCAGTAAGCAGAAACCACAATAATGTACGTAGGCAAGATCAGGCAAGCAAGCGAGCAAGCAAGCAACCAACCAGGCCAGTCAAGCAACCAAAGCATACACATGAGCAAGTTTTAGCAAGCAGCCACAGCATTCAAACAGTTCAAAGCCAGCAAGCAAGCAGTCGACATCTAACCAGTATGACTCTTGACGATGTGTGATGCATGGTACCAAACAAGCAACACTGCTCTGGTACACACACACACACCACCACCACCACCACCACCACTTCCGCACGCTCCGCGACAGCGCATAGACCTCTCGTCCAAGACATTCAATTCCTTGCGGAGAACCGGTGGGAACTGCATCAGCAGGGTCATGGTCATACGACTGTTGATGGCCCAACTCGCCAGCCGCACGAAACGAACTAAAGTAATTAAGTCAGACATTCCGGTAGACCTAGTTACATCGAAGCTCTGCACAAATGTACGGATAAGCCTAAAGCTTCATGGAGACTCCTACCGTCTGAGAATAAAGCCTAAAGCCCAAAACCTTTCCAGCCTGTTGCATATAGTCTACGTATCAAAAGCTAAGCAGAAGCCAGGAATGGGAATAGCCCAGTCCACGTCTGAATTCGGCGTGCTCTTGCGATTTCGTTGCTCGGACAGCTCTTATCAATGCGACGATGCCCCTGCCTCGGCAATCGGCGACTAGGTTTAGGTAAAGGGTTTAGGAAGGTCCTGTCCTCCTTAGTTCTAGCTATAGTGTCCGTTGTAGTTCCTTTTTGGGGTTACCTTACTGGACCCTAAATATACAATTGGTTAAACCAAACAAGAAACAACAAGGGAGACTGTGACTATAGGTATCTCTGATCAAGCCGCAGAGTGCTTGCTTTGTTTGATTCTAGCCCAACACCGTTTGGGGTAATGTCGAGTCCTCGACGGGACTAAAATCTGCAAAGATTTGCCGGAACTGTGAAATATGTTACAACTCATTTCAGGCTCCTGTAGTATCTGCTACGGCGTCATCCTTAGGCCCTAAACCCTAACATTCGAGGAGGCATCGTCCGAAACGTTCTTCGATGGTGGCTGCTCTGCAGACCGTACCACAGCTAGGGCTTCCCCCAGAATTTGGATGCAAGTGGGGCCCCGGGGATGCTGGTATAGGGTACAGGGTCTAGGGTTTAGGGGTTTAGGACTTAGGCTTAAGAGGTGAGGCTCTAGGGATGAAGGCTTCGGGCTTCAGGGCTTCAGGTTTAGGGTTTGGGGCGTAAGTTGGCCCAGGAATTGATGGGAAGACCATGCCTTTTGGGTTCGGGCTTTAGTTTAGGGTTGCGGGTGCGCGGGTCGAGGGTTCAGGTGTCAGGGTTTGGGGTTTGGGGTTTGAGGCTGTAGGGTTCAGGGTTTAGGGTAAAGGGTTTGGGCGCGGATGAGTTTAGGTTTAGGATTTATGGCTCAGGGTATGGGCGCAGATGAACTACTTTGGATCTTGTGCTCGGGTAGCGCAACGGCTTCTGTGTTCGTGTTCACGTGCTGCCTGACATACCCGGGGCCCTCGAGAAAAACATGCAGGTTTTGTCTAGTTGGATGGTGAACCCTACTCAAGCCTAAGCAATAAAGCCGAAACCCTAGAGATCATACCCTAAATTCTATAAAGCCTAAACCCTAGACCCAAAAGCCTAAAGCCTACGAGACTGCAGCACCATCTCTACAGGATCCGGCCCTAAGGACTCTAAGCCTTACATCGACCCCAAACCCGCTTAGGGTTTAAGTTTAGGATACCATAAGACCCACAAAAAGCCCACCCCAAAACCCTAAGCCCTGGTACCAGGGCTTAGGGTTTAGGATACCACAAGACCCCCCCCCAAAAAAAAAAAGGCCCACAGCCCTCAAGGATCTAGTCGGCCACCTCACCCCCGGCCCCTTTCTAGGATCCTCTTCCCTACAATTATGGGATTCACTATCTTTGTTTTGACGGTTCCTTGGTTTAGGCCTCTTAGAGTTTCGGTCCCTAAGCTGAGGCAAGGCATTTTCGATTCAGCGCGTGTCGGGATTTAGGCCTGGGGCTCAGACCCAATTCTTTCACCTCTTGGCGCTCTCAACCCTTTCCGTCCGTGCAGAGTTCAACGTCTTCAACAAAGATCTCTGAATTCAGCGCCGCATCTCAGAAGTCCAACTCAAATAAGCATGTGCACCTCGGGGTTCAAAGCAATACACCCAGGCATCATTCAGTATTAGGTTTTACCCATAGGCTCCACAGTAGTTCCTTTTTGGGTTTCTATTTAGGATTCTTATAAGGTAACCTCCAAAAAGGAACTACGATGGAGCCTATGGGTATGTGTTGTCTAGGGCTTCGGCTCAGGGCGCAGGGCAGGTCTTGTAGTGCGCGTAATTTTTTGCGACTCCTTTCATAAATCCTTTGCGCCCCAGTGCAGGGATCACGCAGGAGCTCTAGCCGTCTTTACAAGCTCTACAAGTCCAACCCAACCGTGAACCGTGCAACCGTAATTCTTGCATGCAACATCTCTACAAACCGGGCTGAACCTGCGTGAACTTTATATCCTCTCTACAGGTTAGTGGATGTTTGATCTTCACTGTTGGCTTGAACTCTATAGGTACCACACATTACCACACGCAGTGCCGAAATCATATGTGCCTGGTTCAATGGGGGGGATTGGACCTTGAATGCCGGAGCAGCGTTATGGAAACAAAGGCTCTCCCTGCACCTGGTCATGGTAGAAGACTTGAAGGTTCAGCAACCCTAAACCCCAAAACTCCCGGTCATTCAAATCCGAGAAAGGGACCACCTCGTTACCTGCCGGCTTCTTGTAGAGGCCGTCGTCCTGCCAGGGAAATTAGAATCCATACTGTGGTACGATCACAAGTGCATACGAAATGATGTTTCGGGGCGTCCTGACAGAAACGCAAGCTATAGGCTTGGAGTGTAGGTTTAGGTTTCAGGATTTAGGGTTTAGGCTTCACGGTTTTCAGACCCGGGATCCTTGACGAAAATCACTCTGAGAGACCTTCGGCAGTAGATAGCTTTCGGCTTGCTCATCGATGCCTCGTTTCGCATGTCCACGTCTTTGGAAAAATGCCTGTCGCCTAAACCATGAACTGCCGTGCATGACAAAATCTCCAATCATGTTGCGTCTTGTGGCAGATTCTGACCAATGGGTTCTAACTGTTAGCCGCTGGACCCCAAACCCCAATAACCTAAATCCCTACCCCAGGGCCTATAATGCCCTAAACTCTCTATCATTTATGTAAAACCTGCTGGCAACGAAGTTGATGTTCAGTCTAGCTTCATGGCGGTCATCGGGTTCCATAGGTGGTGTAGGGTGCATGGAACAATTACGGCTTTTGGGGTCCTTGTCCACAGATCGTATATACTTTGAGCGACCAGTTACTATCTATGAAGCCCTTGGGGGCCTAAGCACATGCTCTATGCCTACGGGTGCATGGGCTCGTAGGTCCAAGACTTTGAGCATTGATGGTGCGGGGAACCCTGAGCTCCGAAACCCCGAACCCCAAAATGACCGAGATGACTCTTTGGTCCTGATTCCCTGCGCAGGCTTGAAGCGACACCTCATGAAGCTGCACCTCAGCACATGTTTACAAAAAGGGCTACCGAACACCGTCCCGATCCATCGATTCTGAACCTGTTGTGGGCAGCCGATTCTTGCCATGCTTTTCTGTATGCCGACATGTCTGTATGTATGCATGCATGCATGCATGTATATATGCCTGTATGTAAGTATGCATGCATGTATGTATCTATATATATATATGTATGTCGAGCTGACAATGACACCGCTGCGAATCGGTTAACAAGACTAGCAGCAGTGCGCACTGACATCCGATGATAACAGAATGTATTCTTAACGCAGTTTAAAGTCATGGTAATTCTCTTCAAGAGCGTTTCTTCGAAGTGCGGCGAGCGGCCGCCAAGCATGGCACCTCCGAGCGGACCGGCACAGTTGCAGCAGAATTGCCTTGCAGAAACAGGAGTTTAGATGGGTCGGTGGCATAGGGCCGCTAATGAATATGTAGAACGTTTTAGACTGTACCTCCGTCCAAGTCTAGCAAGGAGCCCCAGGGAATAAGTTAGGCACCCTGCTGTGTATTGTCCCGAATGCAGAGTTTCATCTTCTGCCCTTAGGGTCGTCTCTCGTTCAGAGTCGCTGTCTTTCCTGCTGCATGATGGCTCCTTACACCCCAGCGTATCCCCCAAACCCTAAACCCTAAATCCTCTATGAACAGTGTCACGTCTGTCACGACCGCATAAGGCCATTCAGCCCCTAGAGAAGCCTTTCAGCCACTTGGAACCATAACAACAAAATATGTATAGCAATCGAACAGCAAAAAAGGGAAAACACGTCTTAGGGGGAAAGAAACCCTACTAAATCCTACACACTAAGCCCAATAACCTCATTATGTCATCGGGGTGCCTGAGCTGCGCTGTGATCTCAAGCTCTCGATCTTTGCCATACGCTCAGCCTTCCCAGGGTTGCGGCTCACAGTAGAGTTTCAGGTTTATCAAACATGAACGACCAAAGAAACCAACAAAAAACAACTATGTATACATACATAGAGATGCAGAGTTCAGGGTCTTCGGGGAGTAGGGTTTAGATGCTTAGAATTCGGGGTTTAGGCTTCGGGCTTAGAGGGTCTATGGTTTAGGATTCAGGGTTTCGGAAGCTGGTTTAGGTGGTGTATATATGTACATGTTGTACACCCCGGCATATGCATGCACATGCATATGTGTACGTGTTAGACAAATAGATATATATATATATGTATACCAAAAAAATATGTACATGTACATATATACATATACATATACGTGTATGTATAGCCATACATACATACATAAATACATACATACAGACATACATGCATACATACATACATACATACATACGTACGTACGTACGTACGTACATGCATATGTATAGACATACAAACAAACAAACAAACATACATACATACATACATACATACATACGTACGTACATGCATATGTATAGACATAAAAACAAACAAACAAACAAACATACATACATACATACATGCATACATACATACACACACACATACATACATACATACGTACATACCTACATAACTACATACCTACATACCTACATACATACATCCATCCATGCATGCATACAACATACACACATGCATACATGCATACATACATACATCCATGCATGCATG
Organism: Symbiodinium necroappetens; assembly: GCA_905231915.1. Taxonomy (NCBI): domain Eukaryota; class Dinophyceae; order Suessiales; family Symbiodiniaceae; genus Symbiodinium; species Symbiodinium necroappetens. Next base: position 16,677 of record CAJNJA010008231.1, read on the forward strand.
CATGCATGCATGCATGCATGCGTATTTCACAATGCGTTTCGGATGCAGGCTGGATTGTGCTTGATTGTAGTACATCATTAGTACTGGAAGTGCCTCATTTCGGATGCAGGCTGGATTGTGCTTGGTTGCTGCCTTAAACAGCAGTTGCTGCAAGGGCCGCGCTGATGCTTTCCCCACACAACAGCGCCTGGACGTGTTTATTCCTTATCGTTTTACCGTACATCCCTGGCATACTGATTTATATTGACACAGAAACCTTATCCTTAAGAATTATTCTTATCGTTTTACAGTGAACCCAACAAATAGGCCCACCAGCTCTTGAATCTTTATAGCGGGGTCTTTGCTGAAACCCACATAAATATATCTATGTGCATAATTGCACATACACTCACTGTCACGCGCACACACACACACACATATATATATATATATTGATGTATACATAAACGAATGCACACGTACATATACATTCAATATGTGCGTACATATGTTTGGCGGACAGCGAAAGGGGCTCTGATTTAGAGAACTGCCCATACAAAAGTACAGGATGTAGGAGTTGCCGCGTACGGCCTACATAGGCATATAATTAAATCTTTGGGGGTAGCTAGGGCTTGTTTGCTACCCTTCCCTGGGAGCTGGTACCCAATTTAATTTCTGTATGAGTCTTAATGGACAGTAGCCTTATTCGCTACCCCTCTGGGTGTTGGTACACAGTTGAAGTTCTGTATGAGTCTTGACGGACAGTAGTAACGGCCAAGAAAAGCCAGGGCTAGGACCGTCTTGAGGCCGTACACCCTATGTACACTCTTGTGTTCAGCAGTTGCGACCCCAAGTTAGACAAGACTGAACCCGGTTTGAGTTTAGGGCTTTGGAGCCATAAGGGCTTTGAGTCTCGGGGTTCCGGGTGAAGGCTTAGGCTTTAGGACTCAGGGTTTAGGGTTAAGGGTACCATTTCTGCCGCAGCAGGCATTGACGGCCTTTCGGTCTGCAGCTTCCCATCTGAATGCTCCGAGCGTTTGCTTCGGACACTGAAGCTGCCAGATTGTGCAGGACCCTCCGCAACCCTAAACCCTAAACCCCTAAGCCCTAGACCCCTCAGTACTGCCCCCGGAATCACCGCGCCTGGGACAGCGGCTTCACAGCGAAGGAGTTCGTGCTAATCCGGCTCGTCCTGAAACTCGGTGGCTCTGGGGTTCATAGGTTTAGCAGCTTTTAGGCTTTAGGGCTTTGGGTCGAAGCCTTACAACCTAAACCCTGCTTATAGGGGTTTTGCTACGGCTAAAAGGGATTATTGAAAGGGGGCCGGCGGTCCGATACAACTTTGCGTTGAGAGGCTATAGGACGTTTAACCTCAGAAATCTCAAGCCTGCGGCACAAGCATTGGACTGAAACCAGCAGAGCGGCATTCTCAGTGAGGATCGGCGGTGGAAGGACATGTGCTCTTGCACCTGGCGGAATGTGCGAAGCGCCGAATGATCGAAAGATCAGCAGGAAGACTAGCAAACATTGCTGTGCATTTTCTATGCCCTAAACCCTGAATAGGCTCGTGTCAGAGAAAAGACTAGCTTATGTGTGGAAGTCTGTGCCGAGACACTGCTTTCAGTGCTGCAGACATTGCATCTTTCGCTTGATGCGCTGTTGACAAGCTTGTTAAGGCTTAGCGGTATCCGGCAGTTGCTGGAAGATTGTGCGTGCAATAAATTCTGGTAGCACAGCTGCATCGCAGCAGGCGCAATCTGCATGTCAGCACCCTGAGCCCTACAAGTTACAAGCCTCCTGAACCCTAAACCCTAAAAGCCACACAACCCCGAATCCCCAAAGCCCGAAACCCTTAACCTCAGCAGCCCACCTGGGGCACTACCTCCATCGCCAAGAGAGACATGCTCGCCTCGACTGCCATGACTTCGTGACAGACACCCATGAAGATAAGTTCTGGCAGTGGCAACAGATGGAGAGGAAGACTCAAGATGGAACACAAATGCTTAAGAACATGATGGTGATAATGCTGATGATCGTGAGGGTAAGACTGATAGCGATGATGATGACGATGTCGATGGTGATGTTGGTGGTGGAGTTACTGATGGTGTCTTAAAGGTGATGAGGGTGACGACGGTGATGACGAGAAGATCATGGTGAACATGAGGGTGGTGATGATGATGATGGTGATGATGATGATGATGGTGTTGATGACGATGATGATGACGATGATGATGACGAGCTTGATGACCACGGTAGCAGTGGTGGTGGTGGTGGTGGTGGTGCTGGTGGTGCTGGTGCTGGTGGTGACGGTGGACGGTGGTGCTGGTGATGACGGAGGAGGTGGATCCCTGTCACGAACACGGCAGTAGCGAAGGACTTTCGGGAAACTGCTCGATGACCGGGAAAGCCACGGTGATCATGAGGACAGCTACGACGACGATACTGACGTCGAGAACTTGAGAACGGTGAGGTGGTGGTGGTGGTGCTGCTGCTGCTGCTGCTGCTGCCGCTGCTTCTGCTTATGCTTATGCTTAGGGTGATGATATCATCATCACACTACTTCCGACGGCAAGACCGGTGACGAGTGGAATGCTGCTGCCGGTGTGCAGTGCTGACGATACCAGTTCATGGCTGATGTCTGGATAATGGTCAGGAAGAGGCCCTCTATTCGGAACCGTGGCTCTTTGAGGCAAACATTCACAGGAATGATGTAGGCTCTGTGTGTCACAGTCAGTATGAATACCCTTCCTTGCGTCCTGCTGCCACTAGTATAGAGAGCAATGTGTAATCATTCTCGTCAGTATTGCAAGACACCAGGTAAAAAAAAACCACACTACAAACGAACAAAAGGTAGTTGGTGCCGCCCTGTGGCAAGGAGGAGGTTCAGGTCAACAATAGACCTCCGCACAGATGCTTTGGGGTTTTTTACCGTCATACAGAAGATCGTAAGCGGCATGGGAGGAGTTTCCGTAATCTGTAATCCTAACTTTATTACAGCATAGAGAGGATCCCAAGCCATAGTGTGCAGTTCATGGGGTCATCATACAAAAAAGCCGGTGTCCAATCTGGATAGCTATTTGGCAACCCTGACGCGCGTTGGGGTTCGGGAATGTGGGTTTTGGCTTTTGAAAGCTTGGGCTGCCCCATAAGGCCCGAACCGTCCCAACCTCGGAAACCTTGCTCAATGTTGGCATTGCTGTGCTCCAGACATGAGATGCAAGAATGTAGATTTTACCTAAAGGCCCGGGCCCAAGGGACTTAGTAAGTCGGGTCATAAGATGCTATAAGTCAGGTTATAATCAGGATAACCCTATTTCAGGCACTTATAACCCCAAGTATAGCCCTACCTACTGAGTCCTCTGAGCCCCCAAGCTGGGCTCAGGATTTGGGGTTTCCGACACTTAAGGTACATAGGGTAAACTGAGTGCAGCTGCTTCTGTTAGCCGTCTGTGCTTGTGGTTCCTGCTTTTCACAGAAACTATCAGATGGTGAAGAAAGCCCAAAACCCCCGCACAATTCGACAACCTTCTAAACCCTAAAAACCCCATCCCTTCGCAAACTCCTAAACCCCAAATCTGCCAAACACAATCGAGGCACATCGTCTCAATGGACTGGCAAACCTCTTCGGTATGCATGCTGGCCTTGATCTTCGAAGGGCTTCCCCCGAGGTCATGGGCACCCAAACCCACTTGTAATTAGAATGGGTAACATAGGTACCTTTAGAAGACTAGGGTATGGGCGGGTATGATGCCCAGGAACCCTACGGAACGCTATAGGTAATATTCAGGCTTCTACATGCAACTCGCAGGGCAAGCAGTTCGGTGAAACCAAAGAGGCGTCTGGACCAGATGGCGGACCAAAATATGATTCGAAACTGGCCCCCACTCAAACCGACAAGACTTGATTTCAAACCCACAGCAAACCCCAAAACTCGGGCGTGTAACATAGGCGCCTGAATAATTACTAAAGGGGAAGATAGTAATCCCTAAAACCCGTTTCCAATTTTCAAGATCCCTAGATTACGTTCAAGTGCACGGATTTCAGCTTCGGATGTTGGGCTTAGAGTTTACGTAGAGCCCTGGGAGTAGGCACGCTTATGCAGCTTTACAGTGAAGCTTGTTAGATTCACGATGCCTGGCGTACTTTGCAGAGCGCTTTCGGCGCCTGGTGTTTTGCTGCAAATGTTTGGGTTCAAATGGAGCAATTACAGCACTGCCGAATCCTCGATGCGAGCGCTTGGCAGTTCAGTCCCTGAACACGAAAACATCGAAACCGCAATATCGACTCACCCTCCTCTACAGGGACCAGGGTTACTGAACCAGTTCCTTTCAAGGAGTTATGTTTTCGGGGCTAGTTTCTGGACAAGTAGCCAACTCCGTGGCAATGATCTTCAGCTTCCCGGACATGGAAATGGCAGATGGCACCTGCACGAGATGCATCTGACTTAGGGTTTGGGGCTTGAAGTTTCGGGGTCAGGGAGAAGGGCCTCGGGTTCGGGGGTTTTCGGAGTCCTGAGATGTGAGCCCAAAGGCTCCATGAACCTTCATAGTAGATACTTAGGTCTTAAAGTACCTACATAGAGACCCCTTTAAGGCCTAAGTAGCTACTATATAGGTACATGGAGCCTTTGGGGAGAACCTCCACCTACATTGCGAAGACGCGGCTCGTTGAGGCGCAGATGGGTTTCATGACTTTTGGATAAGAACAGAGGAGTTCTAGGGGCTTACCGGGCTTTGGGGGTACATTGTAGCATAAATCTAGTAAGGAAGCCGAGGGAATAGTATGGGCAATTCTGATTGCGATTTTCGTCAACATGCTCGCAATCACATCACCAAGGATATCAGCAGTTTCGTCGCTGTCGCCACCGTCGTTGTCTTCATCACCTCCAGTCGAACATGGGGGCCTGCTTCGTGCCGCGTTGACCAACGGTATGCGTCTAGTTGTAACACTTATCCCAAAGACCAAGTACCAAATATAGTAGGCTTTTAAGTAGATACTTGGGCCCGCAATTTCCATAATTACTTACCTTTTGGGAATTAGACTTGCTGCAGATTTCCGGCCGTCATGCTGTTGGTCAGAAGGAATGACTTCTGAGCGAGAAAACCCCAACGATCAGGCTTGAAGCCGTGCATCACAAGCCTTTCATCCGACCCCCCCCCCCCNNTAGGGGTTTAGGGTTTGGGGTTCCCCCCCCGCCCTCAAGAAATGCCCTAAAGAGACACCCCAAAACTGATCTGAAACCCCCAGTTCAGACCCCAACCCCTACACCCCAACGCATACGTCAGAGACCTCCAAGCCTTCCACCTGGAGAGCAGTTGCCTGCCCTGGCGCCTTCTGCAAGTTGAAGAGGTAGATCTCCCTCCTAATCACAGGAAGCAGCAAGTCCACCATGTAATTAATAATATAATCAGGGGCCTCAATGACTACAACACGTTTTTTTGGGGGGATTTTGTAGTACAGGTATTCAGAAGGAACCACTGGCAACTTCTCATTGGCAACTTCTCAAGATTCTGTATATTATACTGCCATTCAACAGAGCTCAAGAGAATCTGCTGAGATGAAGTTCGGACAGGAAGGTACCTTTTCTGCATGGTGCAGGGAGCAGGTCTCACAAGGCCGTACGTACTTTTCCTGTATCAGATGGTGAGCCTTCGACTACTAATGAGGTTTTGGCTTGAGAATTTAGGGTTTAGTGGGAGCCCCACTAAGACACCAAGCATCAACCTCAGTAAGGGGCAGCAGCAAGGCAGAGGCATCAGCTAAGCTCAACAGGTTCGATGTGCAAGGAAGGCCAGAAGTAAATGAAACTCGCCTCCTGCCAGAAGCACCAGCACGCGTTGCAAGGCCCGGCACAAGTGGAGACAAAAAGTTTGGGCGTGATTGATACAGACATTGGTTGCTCCAGAGACGTCACCAACCCTAAGGCGCCAACTCTACCCCCCCACCCAACCCTAAACCCTAAACCTCAACCTAAGCCCGAAATCACCACCAGCCACCCGGAACCGATAGCAACTGCCAGGCTGCTGCCCACCCAGCGCCCCGCGGTAGAGAAGAGCAGAGCTGGTGCCAAGGAGCAGCCTTAAAGAAGAGCATAGGGCTTACTGGTTTCCCCTTTAAAGTCTCTTAGGGTTGAGGGTTTAGGGGTTAGGGGTTTAGGGGTTTAGGGGTTAGGGGTTTAGGGGCTTAGGGTTTTAGGGTTTTAGGGTTTAGGGCATAGGGCTTACTGGCCCACATAAGTCACCTAAAAAGGCTCCTCTCAGTGGAAGATCAAAAAAGTCCCAGAGGCCTACCTAGTCTTGAAATGGGCTTACTGGTTTCCCCTTTAAAGTCTCTGAAAAATATTAGTAAACGGGGTCCGCTTAAGCCCAATAAGGTAAAATCTAAAATATCCCAAAGGCCTACCTAGGCTTGGCCCTCAGCTCTACAACCCTAAACCCCAAACCCTAGACCCTAAGCCTTAAACCCCAAATCCTAAACCAAGGTTCAAGGCTCCGGGTTCGCATCTTCACAACAAGGGTACTAGAGTTACTAGAGCCATCTGCTCCGGAGTTGCATCGACCTTTTGGCTTTGTAGGGCTTGACAAGTGTATCTATTGGGACGTGCTGAATGGTGCGTACATACACAAGTTACGGAAAGGGTTTAGTGCAGATTTGGCTTTTAGTTTTCGCCGGATGGCTTGTGGAGAAATCTTCAGGCATACGGAAAATCGCACCGGCAAACGTCCGCAACCGTAACTGCAAGGCCCAGGCGTAGCTGCCAAGCTTCATGATACCCTCACCAAACCCTAAAACCCCAAAACTGCTGAAACCCTGCATGCACCACCCATAGCTGAGGAATAGAAAGGGCTGAGGAGCAGCAGCATGGCGCAGCCGAGCAGGCTCCTGAGCACAAAAGATGATAGAGCTAATTATACAGGCCTTAATAATTAGAACAGGGTTTGGAGGCGGTCCTTAGTATAAATTCTAGTATCATAGACCCCAAAACCCTATTCTAATTATTAAGGCCCCTACAGTAGGTCCCTTGTGTTTGCGGTCTAAAGTTTAGGGTTGATCTACGGTTAAAGGCTCTACCTAGAGGAGGTTCCTCAAATGAGCATGAAGCCAAACAGCGGTACTTCTCTGTTGTAGTGAGCTCGGCATGGAACGCTGGCAACAGTGAAAGTGGAAATTGACAAACTCAGGGTCGTTGAGGAACTCCTGAAATCCCCATCAGGACCAATGCCAGTGAGGGTAAACGTGATGCTGGTGGTAGTAACAAACAGAATCGTGAGATAATGGCACTGATACGAAGCAGTACTAGCTGCAAAAGAGCAGCTAGCAGAGCCACGCCTAGAATGAATAATAACAGAAAGAGTCACAGCAACTGCTGAGAACGGGAACAGCCATAACCAGTAATGACAGTAGCACAACCAGCATTATGCTTAATGAAGCCCTTGCGTTTCGGGAATCGGGCAAACAGCCTATAAAACGATGTTGACGAAGAAAGCATGATAACAATGACGTGTGACAGTAGCACCACAAACATTCGCAACATCCACCGACAGTGAAAGCAGCAACACTACTGCCAGAACCGGGAACAATCTTCGACATGCAGGCAGAAGCTTCAAAAACCCAGAACCCAGTCTCTTGAACCCCTCGCCCAATCTACCAAAACCCTCAGCCTCGTAATGCCTCTCTGGAGGTTAGTGTTGAGACTCTGCGGTGTAGAGTTTAGGGTTTTTGGGGTCATGTTTTTGGCCCTGGAGCCATGCTTTTGCTTTGGGTCACTTGGTGTCTAGCTATATTAATTGTAGATGGCTCAAAGCCTAAGCTTCAGAGCATTAGATGAACTGCACTTTCCGAACCTGGTACCATCTCCCTAACCGCCCAGGTACCTACTATATAGGGCCCTAGGGGCTCTAGTACCCTATATAGTAGGTACCTGGGAGGTTAGGGTCTGATACCTGAAGCTCCAAACCCGAACGTTCTAACCCTTGAGTCTCTGGGCCTCTGAGCTCTAAATGCCGAGGCACAGGATAACTTTAGAGAAGGTCGCTACGAAGGATTCCATGCCTTTGCTTCGGCTTCGGTTTCGTTAGAGGCGGTTTAGGATTAGGGTTTGGGTTTTAGGGTTTGGGGTCTAGGGGGCAGAAGTCTCTGAACCGCTTTAACGGTTTCTGTTGGGTTTGCACGAGCTCGTGGGGTGTATAGTGTTGTCTAGGGCTGTATAGCGGGTTTCGGAGGTCTTGATTAGGGTGGGCTGCAGTGCTTTGAGGCCTGGAGGCTTTGCGACCTCTCTGCTGCGTGGAGCATGGCCTAAAAGCTCAATCCTAAACCCTACAAATCAGGAGTCCACGAGGCTTTCCCGCTAGCCCGGCCCTACATCTCTGCACTCTAGCAATCCAGACCCCACAGGTTTGGGGTTCAAGTTTAAGGTTCAGCGGCTAGGGTCTGTAGGATCGAGGATATTTAAGGTTTGGGGGTCCAATGTTCATTTGCCTCGGCATCCAAATGACTTTTCCCCCAAAGGGATACGCCTTGCATAGAATGGATAGAATGGGCGTGGCTACGGACTAAGATGGGAATTAATAATTAGAGCAGTGTTTCGGGGTATGATACACGGTCATTACAACAAGGGGAGCCCGACAAAATATAATCAGTGAATATACATGCCCCTATTGGTGTCTTGTGTTGCCAGAGAGGTGAAGAGAGGTGATCAGGGTTCATTGGGAGTTTAGGGACTAAGGCATGACATATATCAAACAAGGGTTTCGGGTTCGTTGGTTTGGGGTTTGGCATTGTTGTAATGAACAGTGATACATGACAATCAAACAACCACAAAACCATCAACACCGGACGAGCTTGGAAACAAGTCACATCGGCAGATCGGACAACTCACTTCGTTTTGACGCCGGGGTTCCCTTACGCACATGTAATCGTACATAGTATTGTTACTGTTATCGGTATTGTCTTGTCGTTGTTGTTCTTCATAGTTAAACAATCTTGGTTGTTGCATGGCATTTTTCTCGACTTACATGTTGATGGCCTGTGCCGGCAAGCAAGTCCCACAAACTACAAAGGAAAGTTGAATGTCGATCAGTCTCTTGGCAAATTTGGGGGTTTACGTTAGGTCCATATCTACAGCATGATTCGGTTCAGGCTTTTGAGCTGCATGTATTTGCCTGGAGGGTCAATCCCAGCAGACAGAATCTTTCAACGAAAAACCTGAGATAAAACCTGTCTCACGTGCAACTACAGTTTTTTGCTCCCTCAGCGGCCCGACATCCTGTCTGGATTTCGGGTGTACATCTCACGGAAAGGGAACCAGATTCAAACAAGCCGCTTGCGTCCAATGCCCCCAGCTGCAGCCTGACAAAAAGGAGTTGCGGGCTTGAGTTGCAGGTGAAGACTATGGGACCCCGAGTTTCTGCACCACAAACATGTTTACAGGGCCGGGTTTTTGGGGAATAGGGCTAGCCTTACAGACTGATGAGCGTAATGTAGGGGCGATGTATAGACTATCAATCCCGCGATGACTTGTAAGTGTGTACTGCTGTGAATGGTCGGAGCTCGGAGTTCCAGGGTTGCAAAGCTCCAGAATGTTTGCAAGGTCTTTAGGTTGTGGCCGAAAACAACCAAGAAACAAGTCCAACTACGAAATCACGAGCATCGGGAAATTCTTAATAGAATGGGCACTGTTCGGGCATCCCAAATGTAAGCCTGGTGTGCACTTCTTCATGATGTGGGAATCATGATATACTTAAACGATGTTTTCAGCACTGGCGCTTGCAATCCGAAGTGTAGCACCTGCGAACATTGCACCTCACAGGAAGGAACCTGGCTTTCGGAAGCTCCCATACCAGGTTACCATGCATCACTACCAGTCTTATTTGATATTTTGAGGGAAGAGCCACACAACAAAACCCAACTTTCTCTTCAAGGCAAGATGCGATGTGGTAGTAACCAGCATCACGACACAGAATGTCCTCGAAGCCGAGTCAAGGCCAAGACAGTGTAGAGATGAAGTGTGTGTATGTGCGTGTATGTATACATCTATCTATACATACACATTTATTTGTATATCTGGCCTCTGTCCACTTTGGATGTTCTAGGATTTCTAGTTCACAAGCAACCAGAGCAGGCGTGCGTAGCTGTGGCAAGGTGCGAACAAATCGGAGAACGAAACTGCCACCGTCCTTCAACATACAAGGCTGCCTGCAAGCGCAAGAAGCTCATAAAAGAACATCTGATTACACAAACTACAAGCGTGGCACCTTGCCGGTTACCGCATACATGGGTTTACCGGTTGCCGCATACATGGGTTTAGGACCGGAAAAACCTGATCACACTGCTCCGAACCGACTTCATCTCTATCTCATCCCCAACCTTGAACCTACAAGATGGATGCCCTCAACCACACCGCATATACGCAGATCTCAGTGCGGACTATCGAAATGATAAACCAAATCTACCACTGTACCCTAAACCTGACATGGGCTTTAGGGTTCAGGGTACTGCGCACCGCCCTAGGCCCTGAGTCTGGCACCGAGAAGAGCAAATGCAACCTGACACTCGAAACACAATTCGAAGTCAACATCTCGAAGACCCCCCTGATAAGCTTTACCTTTTTGGCTTCCTTGCTATGATTCCCTACAAAGCTGCTCTTCAGGCGGTAGGTTTCGGGATTTAGGATAGGAAACCCTGAACACTGCACCTTAGGGTTTCTCTGAACCCTAAGCTTGAAAACCCCAAACCCAAAGCCCCGAAGCTTCCAAAAAGGGGCCTTCCTATGTAACCCAGAATTTCCTCCAAGGGTGCTATGAGGGTTACTGTAAGGGTTGCTAGAAGCGCTTCTTTCAGGGTTACTGTAATGGTTTTCTGTCCAGTGGGGTTTAGGGTTTAGGGCTTCGGTCTCAAACAAAACGTGTGGGGGAGCTTTAACCCAGAAGGTTTAGGGTTTAGTATTTAGGGCCTGGGTCGATCCTCAGGGTTCTCTATGTTGTTGAGGCTTTACTAGCCACCTTAAACCCTAAACCCCTAAAC
>CAJNJA010008231.1:27774-41967 GCA_905231915.1 Symbiodinium necroappetens
CCCCAAACCCTAAAAAACCCAAAAACACCCAAGCCAAAATCCAAGTCGAAGCGTCATGAAGCAGTCCAAGGTGTTCAGCAGCGGCACCTTCCAGGGCCAGGCCTCAAGGAAGGCGCAAAGTCAGCTCGCATGAGTTACCCTCAAACCTAAACAAGCCCTAAACCCTCAGACCGTTCTGACCGCAGTGAGTCTCTCGATTCTCGATATCACATTTGATAAGGCTGATAAGGTCTTACAGGTTCCGTAGGGTGTTACAGGGTCTCTGTACAATTTTGTATTTTCATGTGGCTCCTCTGCTGTCCTTCAATTTCCTTGATCCGGACGTGGACCACAGAAAAGAAACCTACGTAGTTGAAGAGTCTAAACAAAATATGACTTTTCGAGAGATCCCCAATCCGAAAAAAAAGACTGAACATGTCTCAAAACAGCCGAAAACTAGAGCCCCCATTGTCTTCGAGGGTTCGTTCGAGCTGCGCGGGCTCCTCCGGTGAGGAAAAGCAGCATGGTCAGCGTCACGAACCTCAGACAATGGCCATAGACTCTATAGGGCTTAGGTGCGTAAGGCCCGGAATGTGGGGCCTTGTAATTAGCTGTGGGGCTTAAAAGATGCTGGGTTAAGGGTGCGATCGAGGGTTCAGGGTTTAGGGTTCTGACATACTCCGTGTCGGCTGCACACCAATCAGCAATGACAAAACATAAACCCTAAGCCTACATGTCCACAAAGCAGCATTCAGAGAGGGGGCTTTTGGACACCGGAGCGCCTGAGCAATCGCCGGAATCCCATGTCATGAAGATCCAGCCGTTTCAGTAGCCCTTCATGCGCACATCCGAAGGCTCAATCCGGAACCCGAAACTAATGCGAGCACTTCGAGACCCCAAAGTGTTTTATGTAGGGGCCTTAATAATTANNATAAGAACCTACAAAAAAAGTGGGTTATGGTAGGTTAAGGTAAGGCTTAAAGACCTCATCGACTTCCAGGCTTTCGAGGAGGAGGCCGACGTAATATAGGGGCCTTAATAATTAGAATAATGTTTTGGGGTACATTATAGTATACTCATAGTACGGAACCCCCAAAATAGAATAGGTATTTATGTAGGCCCCAATTTAGGGCTAAAAGGTTTTGAAACGATGGGTGGCGAGGCTTGGACCGCCGGGAAGTCGGTGGCAAGCCTGGGCCACATGGATGAACAGCGCTGTTTTCAAGCTTCTGCGGTTCGGGCTTACTGTTCAGGGGTTGTGGGTATTTAGGATTTAGGATTTCAGAAGTTCCCTGCACCCTAGACCCTAAACGGGAGACAACGAGCCGGATAGGGGTGTTCTTGGAAAAGTGAGACGTTCGGCGAAGCTTCTGTTCCTGCCCTATAATCCCTAACCTGCCGTGCCCTACACTTCCACCATCATCGCGCGGGGCTTCTCAAGGCTTCCCCTAAATCTTCATACCCTAAACTCAACACCGTTGAACCCTTATGACCTAAATCCCGAAACCTCGTAAACCCTTAAAATCCCCCAAATGTACACGCCGCTGATGCTCAGAGTCTTACAGGTGCTACGGGTGCTATGGCATGTACTCAAGCCTTCCAGAAGTTTTTCTACGTACGTTGAAGCCAAAGTGTATAATACTATCAGGGTATTTGGATCCTTGGGCGGAAAGGCCCATGTCATATGCAAGGCTTTTTGGCCCGAAGACCATGCTTATATGCATTTAGGCGGTGTTGAATTCAGGACCGTACTGCTCCATAGATCTGAACCCTAAACTCTAGACTCTTCATTACTTCAGAGTCTTCGAAGTGTTGGAGTAAGCCATGCACTCGGCAAGCACTTGGGGTACCAGTGTCGAGATACGCACACAAGGCCGCAATCAACCTAATTGAACCACTGTCCTGGCCCCAACTCTGGATCAGCTCAATGAGGAACGGTCCAGGTTGGGCCAAGAGCAATGGAAAGCCTTATACTTATGACTTATACAGCGTCCCTCCAGCCTGACACAACCCAACCCATCACTCTGCAGCCCTCATCATGCAGCGTCTGCTCGAGCCAAGCCACGCCAGGGGCAATGAGAGAAGTGGGCCCCTCATCAGCAGCGGCACGCCCCACCACCAGCTATCCAGGCCTGACGGAGGTCTGGGCCCAGGGCTGTATCGGATCAGCTTGTTTTTGATTTTGGGCGGGGCTTACCCACTAGAAAAAGGTTTTGGGGGTATAATGTAGTATACATATAATGGCGGACCCTACGGAACAGTAGTGGCACCGATTCCGACCCCGATAGTCCTTGCTCAGGATTTTCGGAGCCAGCTTGAGTGGCCCGAATCCTTGTTCACCGGTGTTTCGACGTCAACACACAGCTGCGTGCACACCGCACCCACCAGTGCACCACGGTCTTGCTACTGTAGAGGTCGGTACAATTCGTACAAGTGTCCCCTTGTAGTCTCTGTTATATATATATATACACACACACATACACATACATATGCATGCAGGTTGACAGGTACATAAATGGGTAGATACCGGGTAGATAAGTAGGTGGATAGATAGATGTAGAACATTACTCTATGTGCGACAGGCCCGCAAAACCCCTTTGTAGTCGCTGTACATCATATATACTACACTCTATACCCCAGGCCCCAAACCCGACTCTAATCATTCAGATAAGGAACTTTTGGGCATCACCCTAAACCCTAAACCCTGAACCCTAAACCCCAACCCCTAAAACCTAAACAGAGCCCCTTTCCTTTCATCATTCTTGCATGCTGTCGAGCTTCGAAAGCGGAAGACCAGAAACCGAGCGGATCGAACCTAGTTTCAGAGGCTAGTTGAGGGGTTTAGGGTTTAGGGATACATGGAATAAGCTTTAATTACAAGGACTTTTGGGTCTTGAGAAGTTTCATGGCTGCCGTGACACTTCTAGCAGGGTCTCGGGTTTAATCACAGTATATACCTACCGTTTTAAGGGTTAGACCCTATGATTAAGGGGTCATAGTCTACTATTTTGTAGGGTTTGGGGCTACAGGTAGCGATACAGATCCAATAATAAAGAGACTACAAGGAGAAGGAGCAGATACCATCATGATTTTTCGGTTGCTACAGTATAGCTGTCGCGTTCTGGGTTATCACCAACTATTCTACGGCTTTCTCAGCCTCAATCCTCTAGCCCTAAACTCTACAACTACAAGGCCTGTGGAGCCCCGATGTAAGGCCAAAGCCCTGCGATGCGAGGACAGATGCCTGCAAACCGGGTAGAAAGGCTTCTCAATAAGTTTCCTTAGTCTGAGTTCCAGCACCAAGCCGCAAAAGACCATTTGTGACTTAGACCCCTGCTTGACACTCCGCACTTGTTTCGAATCCTTACTACTACTATTTGCGCTGTAATCCTCTACGTAGGGATTCTGCCCTTCACAACACTCCCTCCCCGCCCTCCAACAACATATTCGTCGCGGTCCTAAGCCCTCAGCCCTAAACCCGAAGACCTAAACCCTAAACCCAAAGCCCTAAGCCCTAAACTGGCCCTAAACCCAAATCCAAAGCCCCAAACCCTAAACCGTAAACCCCAAACCCTAAGCCCTAGCCTAAACCCGCAACCCTCAACCCTAAACCCCTGAACCCCCAACCCCCAGCCCTAAACCCCTGAACCCCCAAACCCCCAGCCCTAAACCCCAAAATCCGGAAACTCTCAGCCCTAAACCCCAAAACCCCCAAACCCTCAGCCCTAAACCCCTGAACCCTGCGGCGCGGGAGCATAGTCGTGCTGCCCCCGCGAGCTCCAGATGGGCACCATGACGGCCAGGTAGATGCACAAGGACAGAAAGCCAAGCCTAGGGTTTAGGGTTTAAGGGTTTAGGGTTTAGGGGTTGCGGGGGTTTGGGGTTTAGGGGTTTAGGGCTTTAGGTGTTGAGGGTTTCGGGTTTAGGGGGTTCAGGATTGAGGCATTGGGGCTCAGGGCTAAGGGCTGGTAGGGCTTCAGGATTAAGTGGTTCAGTGTAGATGCACAGGGACAGGAAGCCCAGCCTTCAATCAAGTGGTGTAAGATAATGGCTCTATACTTAGAAGTCTATAGAAGGATCTATTTACGGTTTGGAGGAAGCTGAGCCTAGGCCGAAGCAAGGGCTAAGGCCTCAGGGTTTGGAGAGGCCTGCGGCCTAAGTCGCTAGAGTTTTGGAAAGTTTTGCACTAGACGAGAGGCCAAGCGTAGGCGAAAACCTCGCTTTACAGGGTGGGTGTTCACAGGCTTAGGTCTCGGTTTCGTGCTGAAGAAGCTTGGTGACTTTTAGGGTTTGTGCAGTCGAATGTAAGTACCCTAAGCTGACGCTACCACCAACTAGGGGCTGTGTAGTCGAATTGGATGTAAAGCCTAGCAACCACTGGGGTCGCAATATTGAGTCATGAAATTCCCTTATAGCGACAGTCGCGTTGTAAGTACAGTATAATATACCCTACTTCTATTGCTCAAGGCCCCTAAGGTGCCAACAACACACAGCGGTATGTCGATGTTACATCTGGGGCTTTCGGGGGAAGCCCTCACATCGTTGCCGCATGCTTGGGCAATTCGAACAGCTGTCTTGGCCGGGGGGCACCCCGAACACCAGCAAAGCAAGGCCGGCAACCTTGGCTTTTCTTTGGCTTGGGCTGGCGCTTGCGCCAACACCCGTCGGTTGAAAAGCTGAACAAAAGGGCAACTCCGTTGGGGCTGTTGAGAGTTTTCGGATGCCCGCAGGCACCGACGCCCTGAAAGCTAAACATGTGACAGCAAGGCCTAAACGGCCCTAAACCGACAAGCCTGAACCGTCTTATCTAAACCCAGGACCCTTCAGACTGCAGCCTCATAAACTACATAAGCCCTCAGCCCTCATAACCCTCAGCCTGAACCCTAAACCCGCTAACCTAAGCCCTCAACAAATATAACTTTCAACCAACCTAACAGGCTCAACTTGTAAGGCGTTTCTGCAACAAGGGCATGGCAGCCGTCATGATGGCGTGGCTCTCGGATCCGCAGGTCACGGCCGGATACCTTGGACCGGGGGGTTTCGTGCTCTAAAGTTTACAGTTTCAGGGGGTGTTTAGGCATCATTATTCTTCAAAGTTTATTTAGGTTTTAGGTTTAAGGTGTTATGGTTTAGGGTTTGGGGGTTAGATTTTGGGTTAGGTTTGGGCGTTAGACTTGCTTAGAGCACAGTGATAGGGTTTACAGGGTTCGGGTTCGCAGTTGCCTGTTGTGGAGCTGCTCGTTAGACTGAGGTTGGTTCTGGTTGCAGGGCTAACGGACAGGGTTGCAGCTTTAGGGGGCTAATGGCTACCTAGCTTGGCATGGTCTTTGGCCGCCCTGAACCCTGTACCTGCTGAAACACAGAAAGGGCTTAGAGTAGGAAACTAGATCAGGATGATGGTAGCGCTTTCCTACTAGCTGTATGCATATGCAAGCGACAAGCGTTCGGAGACATCTGCACCATGTTTTCGGGCATTTTCGGGCTATCAAGCTCCGCTTATCCTGAGATCCCACGGAGTACCCTTATACGGATCTCGAAACCCGAAGCTCCCAAGCCGCGATGCGTAGACGGTTCCCCAACAAACCCGAGCTAGCCAGGCCCTGCAACCCCAAGACTTCATGGCACCTTTGCAGTGCGCCTACAGGACTCTATCCAGCTTATCACCTCGAGCATGATAGCTGCTGAGGGACCAGTGGGAAGGTCTGTCTTTCAAACCGAAAGCCAGCCTGTGAAAACCGGCTTCCTTGCCAAAGCACTTGAGTATGCTGTGGACGCCGTTGGGATGGCTGAAGCACATCCTCAGACTATCGCAGCTCGGTTTGGGGAATTGGAAGGAGCTTGAACCCCTCCCTAAACCCTAAGCAGCCTAAGCCCCTAAACCCTAAACCCCTAAAAATCCCCCCTGCATTCTGAAGGGCAGAGCTACAAATTATGGACCAACCGTGTACACCCAGGCTGCTCGACTGCAAGTTTGACGCAGACACCCTACGCCAGCGATGCGGAGTCACGCATGTCCAAAGACAAAGCTCAGGTGTGGATGTTCGGCCACGGATTGTCCCGAATCACCTGAAATTGCCAAAACAGCATACCCGCAATGTACCACCCGAACTTCACAACTCCAACAGCATATCAGACCTATCATCACCAGAAAACGCCACCAACTCTCAAGCGAAAGTGCTACAACAGTAGCCGTTGAATCCAGACCAAGGAGCAACGGTGCCAGCGCTATGTTGCTCATGGTGCTGAACCCCACTTGCATCACCTGCATGAGGGGGCAGCTGCAGGGATTCATGATTTGAGGTAGACCATGGAACTTGTTGACAGCTTCGAGGATTAGAGTTTAGGGTATTGTGGTTTGGCATGATGGTACAGATGTGCACTACTTGAAACACTGCCCGAGTGCAATCTCATAAGGATCAAAGCCACAACCTGTCAAGATACCATGCTGACAGGAACAGCTTCGAAGAATGTTATGAATGTCTAGAAACATCTATGTGGCTGCTATATGTGGCTTGGCCGATCCATCTTCTATTTTGGGTTTTATGTACACCTGTATGCACTTCTCCGCCTGACCCATCACGCTGCACGTCTTCGTGGTCTCCCAGCGATGCCTGGAATTGCCAAGCGATTGCAGATATTGATGTTGACTGAATTCTATGCCAATCAAAGTTTAAGGGAAGGCCGTGGAGGAACAAGTCAGTCGAGAAACCCTAAACACTTCCGGTTCTGAACCTTGCAAGCCTCCAACCATTTAGCGAGCATCTGGAGCTGGGAAGCCCTGCAAACCCTAAACCCCAATAACCCTAAACCCCACTAACCCTAAACCCTACACCCCTAAAGCCCTAAACCCCTAAATCCTAGCTGTACACTAGAATGGTTGAGGGCTGGTGGTCCTCCTGGCGTGAGAAGCGAAGCGAGGTAGTTCTAGAGTATGAAAGGCTCAGCTGTTCGCTCGGGTTTAGGGTTTAGGGGTTTATAAGGGTGCAGGGTTTAGGGTTTATAATAAGGGTTTAGGGTTGATAAGGGTTTAGGGTTTATAAGGGTTTAGGGTTTCTAAGGGTCCCGGGTTTAGGGCTTAGGTGTAGGGTTAGGGGCAGCACTTGGGCTCAGGCGGACCCATCCGCTAGCAAAGATTATTGCGAGGTCGGTTTAGGGTTTAGGGTTTAAAACCGGCGACCTGGTTCACAATCGCAAAATGACCTGCACCAACACTGGCAACCTGGAGGTAGAGCCGACGTGTCGAAACATCCTCAAGCCGGCTGCTTCGAGCCCTGCGAGTAACAGCGAAGCTTTCTATCGAGCCTCGCATGCATCCCAAGTTAGCAGTACGTAAGACATATGCCTGAACCTCTCGCCAAAATTCCGATGATGGCCTGCTAGATTTGTAACTTGCGATTCCCGCATCCTGCAGCATTTTTCAATCCAAGATGTAGGAATGTAGGAACCGACACCACAGTCTACAGTCCCTGAACCCTGCCGCTGCATTGCGTCATTCCCAAGCCCCAAACCCCCAAAGCCTCAAACCCCTTTTAGGGTTTAGGGTTTATAGGGTGAACTTTCACCCCCCAAAAAAAACTCCTAGCCCTAAACCTTATAAACCCTAAGCTAGTAGCGGAATTTTAGTCGAGGCGGCCTGCGAGGAAGCAGCTTCGAGGCTAGGTGACAAGCCAAGAGCCACAACAAGGCCGTGGGAAAGAAAAGGACCTGGGATTCAGGGCTTAGGCGTTGTCGGTTCTGTGCTTTTGGATTCGACTTTAGGTCTCGGGGGGCTCTATTTATTTATAGGGCCCAAAACGACTGCTACAGCCGTTGCTATAACGCAGCAGAAACATGTTAGTACGGTGTGCGAGTGATGGACACACACGCAGCGGCTCATAATGGAGCAGTCTTTTTTATTATATGCTCGCGACTTCTGCCCCGGTCGTGCAGGCTTCCATCGCAGGAAACCAAAGGTTGTAGCTATTTCTGTACTTTCCACCCGGCGATCCTGCGTCTCATGATGTATACCGGGCTATGATCAAGCACTCCGTCTGAAGAGCCCAGCTCCAAGCTCTGAAGCCCCAAAACCTGAAGGTTCACAGTCGTAATGTAGGGGCCGGCCGTAATGATTAGAATAGGGCTTTGGTGTATATACTTCTGCTATGATTATAATCATAAGGACCCCCCAACAAATAGTATAGTAATAGGTGATTATTAATTAAGGCCCTAGAATTACCGCTGCTGAGTTGCTGAGAGGATGTACAACAGCGGCTTGCTCGTTCCTGCCAGCAGAGGGCGCCGCTTCTGTTTCCAACTACGAGCGAACGCAAATTGAAGAAAGCAGGGGCCAGAACCCGAAACCCCAAACCCTAAACCCAAAACTCTAAACCCCAAAACCCCTAAACCCAAAACTCAAAACCGTAAACCCCAAAACAAATAAGCCAGGAAGTGCAAGCGCTTTTCAAACAAATGCATGCGCTCTCGACCCGGTCCTGCCACACAGCTGAGAGCCATGCTGTCGACGTCGAGAACGAAGATCCTTCGAAGGTTTACGTAGGGTTTAGGCGGTTTAGGGTTTAGGGTCTTAGGGTTTAGGGTTTAGGGGTTTAGGGTTTAGGGTTTAGTGCTTAGGGTTGTACCAAGCTAAAGCGACGGATCTGTGGAGCTTCGCAAGACCTGCAGCAAAGATACATGGGCAAAGCGGTAGCCTTGTTCAGTAGCCCTTTGAAGATTAAAGTCAATCTGCAAGCTCGACAGGCGAACCACTACGGCAAGCCACGGTTCAGGGTTAAGGGTTTAGGTTTTAGGTGGCCGAAAGCTGTGCAATCGTTTAACATGCTTGCAACTGCGTCCTTGCCTTGGCTTAGGGTTGAGAGTTTAGGGCCACTAGGGTCGTTGCATCGGAAGGCAAGGGGATTAAAGAGCGCAACACAAACATCAACCATGATATACTACATGTAATGCTTACACTCATGTATGTGTAGGTATGTACACGTGCGCATACATAATATGTTCTGTATTATTTGCAGTCTCAAACACTGCTAAACTTCATCATGACAAAACCTTTCAGCTTCAGCTCTAAAGCCGAAAATCCCTAAACTTAGTTTCCCTTGCACAATAATATTCGAACTGGTCCACAAAAACAACTTTCCGTCAGCCACATGCCAAGTCTCTGGAGCAGAGCATAGACACCTCAGCCCAAGGATCATCTCGAATCCTAAGCCCTAACCTCTGAAGCTTCGAGAAAAAACACAATCACAGCAGCCAAATCCAAAATCCAACTCTGTAGAAACCCTTCACCATGAATCCAGCAAGTCATGAACATCATGATACCAGGTTGAAACATCGCAACAAACGACTCTAAATTCGCTATCACTGGGAAATCGCAACTAATGCGGAAAGGTTCAAGGTCTGGCTTTGGTGACAATTTTGGGGCTCTAGAACACCTTGATCTACTTTGTGTTTGCGGCTTCAGGAAGGGGGTGGGGGAATGACACCGGGTTTGCAAAGCTGGTGACCTTTGCACTAGTTGGCCCTGTCCCTTGCATCTCTCAACCGTTCAATTCTCCTGTCTATCGTTCCGTGTGTGAACCGTCCCAGACACCCAGCTTTACATCGAGAGAAGCCTCAGCAGAACCCCAAACTTCAAGAGAATCCGCAAGGCTGTTAAGCACAGAAAGCCCATCATATCCTGATTTCAGCAGATCCTGAACCCTATGTCCTAGTCTCTGAGCCTAGGACCCTGCTTGGAGGTTCGGGGTACCTATAGAATCTGAAGACAGTTGCATGATTCTAGATTGTTTGATATGATTGTATTGCAGCTTTAAGCAGCTCAATAATAATTTAGACCCCTGATTCAAAACTCCCCTTCCCCTATACGCCCAAATCCCCGTTGAACCCTTGTCGACCCTTGGCACCAAATTATCGCAAACGCGATTTTTATAAACACCAAAAGAGGGTCCTTTTTATAAAACAACCAAAGAGGGCTTTAATAAACACCCTCTTTGAAAGGAATCATCTATGGAACCTTTCAGTGAGGAGTTATAAGAGGGTTGTTTACAACCATGCTGTAAAGCCTATCTCACGTAGACCTCTACGGAACCCTGCCTCAAGCCCTACGCAAACCCTTAACCTTCGGTAGAACCCGTATTAAACCTACAAACCCCTGATAGTAACTGTAGTACATCTACAAATATAGTCACACAAAAACCCCAGCCTCCACCCAAAACCCTAAACCGCAGCAAGTTCAGGAACTCGAGACCCGGAAAACCAAGGGAGGCGCCTTTCACCCCTTCCGGGAAGTCGACCTTCGTCTTCGGCGACCACAGGAAAATGGCTCAAAGTCTAAGGGGTTTAGTTTTTTTTTTTTTAGGGTTTAGGGTTTCGGGGTTTTAGGGTTTAGGTTTTAGGGTCTAAGGGGTTTAGGGGGTTTAGCACCTGGTGATTCACGGTTTAGCGCTTTGGGTTTAAAAAGCAGAACTTCAGGACCTCTTAAAGAGCATCTGTAGGGCTTCATAAACGTTCTGTAGGATGTCACTATCAGGTTTGACAGGTTTGCATCAGGGGTCACCACAAATGGGTGGTGCCTTCGCTCCCCTCAAACTAGACGCTATATGGCATTCCAGAAGGCCTTCAGCACAACATTCAGGGTTTTGGGTTTGGGGGTGTTATGCACAGAGCTTCGGGCTTCACGGTTGAGAGTTGTCGGGTCTAGAGGTGCAGGGCGAGTAAGTTCCCACAACTTTGAACATCGCTAGAGCTTTCAGGCCTCTCATGAATTGAGCATCGAACTCGGCGCAAGATTTACCTTCGTGGGTTTGAGTTTATTCATTTAGGCTTTGGGGCTCTGTGTTCTATTTCGGATTTGTGGCTGCTGGTATTCAGGCTTGGGGCCTGGGGAAGGCTCTGACGTTCCGAGGTGACTCAAAAAGTCTCAGGGTATTAGGGTTTTGCAAGTATCGAGTTTGCGAAAGGCGGATCACATTCAGGAGGCTTGAAATTCCAAGATACCGTGCTACATTTTTGCGAATTACGCTTAATGCGGGGCTACGGCCCATGCTGCTACAAAATCCAAATCCTTCATGAAGTCAAAACCAACTGTAAAGCCAGGCAGCAGTCATCATGCCAATGATGCCCACACTCTGAAGCAGCGCGATGGTCATGCCAAAAGCCTAGGTGCTTCGTGGGTTTAGTGTTTTACAATATTGGGATGTACTCACGAAAGAGAGACCTGGCACTACAGAGGTTATACCCTACGCCTCTACGAATCCCAAGTCTCACCCCCTGGAATCCGAAACATGACTACCGTTATGGTATCTGTGGTATTTGTGGTTTCAGGCAGATTTTGGTCGGGCTTATAGACCCTGCCTTTTGACAAAGGTGCCTGCCATCTTGGGCAGGCCTTGCAGACTAGGCCTTCGGGTTCTGAGTGCTTTGTTGCTAGAAGGTGTTAGCCATTCTTGCGGTGTGCATACATATATATATATGTGTATATATATATATATGTATGTATATATACATATATGTGTGTGTGTGCGTGTGTGTGTGTGTGTGTGTGTGTGTTTGTTTGGTGTTTAGTGTTTAGGGCTTAGAGCCTAGGGTCTCTGTGTGTTTGTGTGTGATTCTTCCTGTTCTGCAGCGGTACTTAGGAGTCAGGGCTCCAAAGCCGGGAAGTCAGAGCTCCGGAGGGCGAATGCTACAAGAAGCTGAGACTGAGACCACAACAGCACAACCCAAGGTCGATGTGTAGGGTTTAGGGTTCAGGGGTTTAGGGTTTAGGGTTTCGGGGTGTAGGAGTTTGGGTTTAGGGTTTGCGGTTAGGGGTTTAGGGTTCCAGTAAGTTACTCATATGAACCTCATTGATTGGACTTACATGCGCAGCCAGAAAATACAATACATGATAAAAACGCAACATGGCATGGATTGCATTGCTACATGTCATCTCACAACACAACATTGCAAAGCAATACCATGCCGTCGACATGCAGCGCAAGACATATGCACGTACATCCGCGCGTCCCTGCATGCCTAGATACATATGCGCCTCAAAGAATGTGACAAGCTATGAAGTAGCATATGATGTTATCGCATACCATCTCTTATTGAGCTCTGAATCCCGGTTCCACTGTGCCACCGAGTGTCGCAAGTGGTTGTGAACAGAACCTTAGACAGGTTGCTGCGGGACCGTCTCGGGAAATTGGTCCTAGAAACAGATCTTGAGACATGGGTCTTGGGGTTGCGTAGCAGACGTTCACAAGTCAGCCGTAATCTGAAGTGGGCAAGTCAGCTGTAATCTGAAGCGGGCTAGGGATATTGTGGTACGGCACCATATCCTACACAGTCAGGTAACGTAAGGGCACCATGCGATCGTATATACGTCCTTACGAAGGCGCACTTCCTGTTTCAATGAGCCAATTCTCCTGAGGCCCGTGATAGATATAGTATCTTAAAACTTAGCAATGTCTTACAATGACGGTGGTCATACTTTCACGATGAGGAACTCTCAGGGACACTCGAACGAGGCAAAGACAAACGCTCGGGACCTGGGACCTTGTACAAGTCGTTTCAATGCTGCAACTTCCTCGGCTCGAGATCTGAAAGAACTGTGGCAAAGCAAAACTATAGACCTCGACAATTTCTGGCGAGACGAATGAGATGCCTGTTCTGCTGCCTCTACGTGGCCACTAAAATCCGCCGACCCCGGGCGGCCCAGAAGTTGCGTTTCAGCGTTTCCTGTCGTGTACCCATGGGCTCCTAAGTAGTTCCTTTTTGGGATTACCTTATAGGATCCTAAATATAAACCACAAAAAAGAAACGACTTAGGAGCCTATGGGTAGTGACAGGCCCGACGTCTCAGCGCTTGCTGGAGGCCTTTGCCTCTGCGCTCTGTGGACCTCCTCCCATGTGCCCTGCGCGCCTAAACCGTCTTCAGTGCCCACCATGCATGCACATGCCGACCCCTCCATCTTTTCAAGCCACACAGCCCACCGGCATGTCATGGTTTGCGAATTGTTGATTCGTTGCGGAAGCCCCCAAAGGGCGCGCATCATCAGCATCAGCGGGGTTCAGCCGAGGGGGGGTGCGTGGCCTTGCTCCGGGCTAGTAGTTTGAGAAGATTGAAATTTCGATTCTAAGGGTTTGAGTCGGGTAGTAATACGACGGTCCGGTTTTGGGCGCCGCGATACTTTGCTGTTGACAGATGTTGGAATCCCACGAGACTCTAAACCCCACCTGCGCGGCCCAGGCTGCCCTCGACAAAGGCCTCATGATCTCGATCATAGGTATTCCCGCGAAGACAGAGCGGTCAGTTAGTCTACCTGCCGCCGGAGAGAACTACCTGTTTAGGGTTCCCTTCATGGTTTCTATGTACAGTTCCTTAAGAAGGTAGAGTTCGTTTGGGCCACAGGTAGGCCAAAAGTAAACCCAGCGAACCCCGCGATGAAGACCTCTGACAATGCCAAAAAACACAACGAAAACCACCTAAACAGCCACAAAACCCCATGAAGACCACATGTACCATTATCAACCTTCTAGAAACTCTTAAAGAAGATTTTCCGAGGGGCAGAGGCTTTCGCTGTCGTTGTCGAGGTCAGCAGGTAGTAGCTGATCCTAGAGAGGTTTCGGAAGAGGGGTAGGTAGTATCCTAATTGGCAAAATTCCGCGTGAAGGCAATGCTACATGCACACGATCACTGCAATATTGAAGCATGTATCGATATCCAAGGAGACATACTTTGTGTGACACATGTTCTTGCAGCAAGATGATCGTAATGAAACTGATGATGTGATGGAAATAGCGATGCTGAGGATGGTATTGATGAGGATCAAACGAAGACATGAAGCACTACTCCACCCAAACCTGCTCCTTAAAATTGAAAAGAGATCATGCAGAACATTCAACATTTCCACCAGACAAAGCACAGAAACAAGAACCCACACTCTCAGTCCACAACCCAATACCCCCGCCCGACACCCTCAAACCCCCTGAACCCCAAACCCTAAACCCTGAACTGCCGTGAAATCCCAAGAACCCCCGCCGGCCCTACCAACCAAGCCTCAACTTTCCGTGCAGCTAAGCGTCGACAGGCCGATAAACACCAGGAGGATTCCTGCCTAGGTGGGTCTCAAGGGTGTGTAATACAAGGCTCATGCTTATGTATGTGTATATGTATATATATATATATGGTAACCCCCCCCCCGGACCAACCTCCGCCATGAAACGGATCATGTCTGTACT
>CAJNJA010008233.1:0-15587 GCA_905231915.1 Symbiodinium necroappetens
ATATATATCTATATCTATATATCTATATATCTATATATCTATATATCTGTATATCTATATATCTATATATCTATATATCTATATATCTATATATCTATATATCTATATATCTATATATCTATAAATCTATATATCTATGTATATCTATAAATCTGTATCTCTATATCTCTATAAATCTGTATCTCTATATCTCTATATCTCTATATCTGTATATCTCTATATCGATGGCGTGAAGAGCCTGAAAGCAAACAACACACACACACACACCGCAGGCACAAAGAACCAGGCGACGAAGCCTAAAACCTCGACCCTAAACCCGTTCAGGGCTTCATGACCCAGAGGTGCAGATGATAGAAATCTTTGGAGCCGCTCCAAACAAAAAACCTTTTCCGTCAATGGCAGCACTGCTGCCCTGCTCAGAAGCTTCGGTCTGGGACGCATGGACCATTCTGGCAGACACACATGATCAAACACAACCAACATAAATCGCTCGTTCGAGCTGTCTTGCTGCGATGTAAATGTCAGTCAGAGATGCAGGATCTCGTTAAATCGAATATCCGTCGACTGGAGGACAGGCTGTTGGAACGGTTGACCAGCCTCCTGGGGATTGCTGGGGTTGGCGATCTGGGGGTTGCGGGTTTAGAGCTTCGGGGTGTAGGGATTTAGGGTTCAGGGTTTTGCGCATTGTTGTGGGATTAGGGCGTGCAGAGCTTGAGGTGTTTAGCGCTTGGGGCTCTTGGGGGTTTGAACTGTTCGGGGTTCATCTTTTCAGGATATAGGAGATTTAGGGTTTAGCGAAAAGCGTAGCGACAAACGGTTTAGGGTCTAGACTGTAAGAGATTGCAGCATTTCGGGTTTAAAGGTGTAGCGTTTGAGGTGTAGGGTTTTCGGGTGCTAGCTTTGCTACAGCAATGTAGTTGCGGTTTACGAACGCCATGGTGGATCATCGGTTTGCATCGCAGATAAGCCTTACGTCTAGGGTTCGGGGTTGCGCGCTTCCGGATTCTAAGGTTTGGGTGTTGGGGTGCCCGCTGAACCCTAAATCCTAAACCATGAACCCTAAACCCTTCAACCAGCTACTGCAGCGCCCGCGACGCCATGCAAGTTCCCTAGACGGGGAAGGCTCATAGTTGGCACGGCTCGTGTGAACTAGGGTTAAATGGGCACACTAGGGATATCTAGTCAATGAGTATGTGAACGCTTTGCGTATTGCGGTGGCTTTCATTAAGCTCCTGTAAAAGAACCTTATTAACCCGGCGACGACCCCAGATAGCTGCGAAAGCGAAAGAAAGGTTCATGGTTTCGGACATGAATGGTTGTCAAGTTGGTTATAACTTGGAAGGTCAACCAGTTGGCTCTTCCTTTTTGTGTTGCCTCCACGTAGTTTGGCGCCAGCAGCGCTTTTTTAGGATGTTTTAGGCTCCGGCTTGCCAATTCGCGAATTGCAATGCCTTTGCTCAATCTTCTTCACATGCCTCAATTACGGCTTGCGGCGCCATTTAAACTCCACTCGGCCTTTCCATTCTTTCGGGTCACTGGGCCGGGTGTTTGTCAAGGTCAAGAAATTCCTATCCCTGACAGTGACAGTCGATCCCTCGTTGTACATCTTGTGTGTCACTCGGTCAATCGGGACATTTGCTTTGGCAAAGTCTCGGGAGGCTTCGATTCGATCATCTCCTTTCTCTGTCTCGACGCGCCGGATCCATGTCGGCTGTGGCACATTCACTTCCAACGCATCATATGTGTAACGTAATCATGTACATTTTTTATGCCCTGTGCCGCAGCAATCAGGGCACCAATCCGCTGAAGATTGTCAAACCAGCTGTCATGCACATCCGACACACACAGCAAACCCCAATGCACCAAGCGGTTGCTCCGTTCCCGACAACACATCAGTCGAATAACTTGCTGCCAATCTCGCCCATCTACAACGCCATGCGGAATGACAGCCGGCGTCAGGTACACCAGTGTACCCTGTCGCACAATCGGAAGAGGGTTTCTGGTCGAGTCAGTCAAGGCAAGATAGTCTCGGGTCTGTACGATCCATGTACGCTCAAAAAATGACCATTGCTACAGTCAAGCTGCACCATCTTTCTGCTTTGCACATCCAATGTCTTTCCAGACAAACTTCGCAGCGAGGGCGCTCTCTCATTCAAGTGCAACGCAGGATATTCCGGTAAAAGCCATTCCGGTCAACACTGTACACAAGCTCCACTGCCGAACAGTATCCACTGCTCATCGACCAATCAAGCTTGCCCGTGAAACTGAAGCATTCTGTCATCAAACTTCACAGGATCCATGTCTGATAACTTTTTGGGAGGAGCCAGGGGCACTCCGGCCCTCAACGAACCGATCAACAAGTCATGCTCCATGGAACAGATTCGGCAACATCCCTGGATTCGCACCTCGGATGCCCGATCGGGGCGCATTCTGATCCTGCGCCACGACAGTCACAGCTGCAACATGCTGCGACGGTTCCCGCGACGCATTCGCTTGGGAGCGAGAATTGGAGCTCGGCTTCTCCGCCGTGCTCCACCAGTCTTGTGAATACCAAGACCGGTCTTCGTTCCAAGGACTCCAGTCGTTATCGAACCCATGCCAGTCACGGGACGCATCATCAAGCGAAGCTATCCACTCATGACTCCAATCACGATTGTTCAGGCAGTGCAAACTGTCTGCGCAATCTTCCCCAAGCCACTGTCTGCGCAATCTTCCCCAAGCCATTTGTGACCTCATTTCGAAGAATCGTCCAAGCGGTACCATCAGTGATCTGCGCCAGCACGCACGTTGTCGTGAAGAGAACTTCAATAACAGTTCGCTGTTTTGCGCTCCAGTCTGCTGCAGGTCAAAGGGTTCACTCGAGTCGTCAGCGGTCACTCTCTGGGAATCTTCGACATCATCCATCCTTCGCTTCGCGAAGGGTTTGTACAACCTGGCACACTGGCTCAGTTGCCACGACCAATCTTCCCATGTCTCCAACTCACAGTGCTGCACTGGTGGTGGGAACAGTTTACTCACCACCAGTTCCTCTCACTCCGAAGTCCGAAGTCCGTTACCATGCGACATTCAATGATTTGTGGCTCATCAACGGCCCCTCGATCAGGCCGGCTCCTCGCAGTGTGGCATTGCGGTACCATTCCACCATTTCGTCCAAGCTGACAACACGACGTCATTCTAGGGCATTCTGACGATGACGATGCTGCCAACTCATGCTGACAACCATTTCCCATTGATATGGCTGACGATTACGGTAGTTGTCAAGCTTGAGGCGCTGATTGACATTGTTCTGGTCATGTCTCGGCGACACTCTCTTGCCAGTCTCCTCAAGCACTCCTTGCAGTGCCACTGCAGTGACTCCGCGATGCACTCATCATACACCCATCCATGACATCCTCCGTGGCATAGGGGAGGCTCTTCCATTCCGCATGCCAGCTCCCTTTGGTCAGGCACCTTCGCACGGGCTTGGACAAGCAATACCAGCCAGTCTCAATCATGCACTCCTTCGGAAAATTCTGGAGCGCCGAAATTTCCAACGATGACATTCTCATTCGAGTGCTCATCGCGGTTCGCAAACCGGCACCACCCAGATAATCCTCCACTCCCGGGGACAACAATTGCGGCAGTGTCCTCATCCCATTACACTGGCCAATCTGAGCATTGTACAATCGATCAGCCATGTCAAAGCGAAGGCGGTCCAATGCAGGGCCACAGTCCATTCTTACGTCACTGGACCATTCCAACTCAATCCGTGCTGGACCGTGAGACATTCATGAGGCAGCGGGGTCCAGGAGGCCTTTTGGCAGCTTCGAAGCCCGAAACCAGCCTCCCAATGCTCTCCAAGAACTTAAACAATTTTAGTTGATTTTTCTCTGGCATGTCCAGGGGGTGTTTTGGATCCCCTGCGCCGGCTGTGGACACGGCGCGCCTCACTAGCATGCCACCTGCATGCCGATTGCCCTCTGCATCCCTTGCGCCCGCTGTGGACACAGCGCATGCCGACTGTGTAAATGCCGACTGCACGCCGCTGCACCCCTTGAGCCAGCGATGGACAGGGCGCGCCTCACCTGCAGCGGAAAAAGCAACTGAATTTGGTTGAATTTTTCTTTGGCAATTTCGGCGGGTCCAGAAGCGAATTTTGGACCCGGCCGGTGCACTTGTTACTGCGTTTGTTGCTCCCCCAAAACTCGAAAAAAAGTCGACTAAATTTGGTTGATTTTCAGTTGGCAATTTGGGCGGGTCCAACAGCGTTTTTTGGACCCGGCTTGTTCGCTTGTTGCTGACGTTGGCCAGTTTTCAAGCCGGAATCAGTCCCCAAAACTCGTTCAAAAAATCAGCGAAATTGGTTGAATTTTCGTTTGCAATTTGGGCGGGTCCAGGGAGGGAGGAGGGAGGGAGGGATGGAGGGAGGGAGGGATAGAGCGTTTTTTGGACCCAGCTTGTGCACGTGTTGCTCCCCAAAACTCGTCCCAAAAAACTCGCCCAAATAATCAACTAAATCTGCGTTGGCAATCTGGGCGGGTCCTTGCACCCGGCTTGTGCCTGCGTCTCTGCCGGCGGCGGACACGGCATGCCTCGGCCACGTGCATGCCGGCTGCAGGCCCCTGCACCCCCTTCAACGGCGGGGGACGCGGCGCGCCTCACCTGCATGCCGCCTGCATGCCGCCCTTGAGCCGGCGGACATGGCGCGCCCCACCTGCATGCCGCCTGCGTGCCGACTGCATGCCGCAGGAACCCCTTCGCCGGCGGCCCCACCTGCATGGCCTGCATGCCGACTGCATGCCCTGGCGGCGGACAAACATGCCCCTGCACGCCGACCGCATGCTGCTGCACCCCCTCTCGCCGGCGGCGGACACGGCGCGCCCCACCTGCATGCCGCCTGCATGCCGACTGCATGCCACTACACCCCCTTCATCGGCGACGGACACGGCGTTTGTGCTTGAATTCACTACACCCTCAAACATCTCAACCCGCAGCTCCAACACGAACCCGAAACCGCTGCACCATGCTCCTCCACTGTAAAGCCGGCGGCGGAGGCTGCCCAAGGAATTTCTGGATCCGGCCTGTTGAGTGCTAACTAAGGGTTTGGGCTTAGGTTTCAGGGCTGAGAGGGTTAGGATGCTGTCTAGTCGTAGGAAGTGTGGGCCGCATGATTTGAGCTGGGTTTTCGCAGGTATTTGATGGGGTCGTACAGGGTGTTTTGGTGTCAAGCGGTGTAGGGCATGGGCATCAGGCGTTCGTGTCGTGCAGCTTGCTCTTAGCTCACTGTTATTGTCAGAAACAACAGGTGTTTTCCTGCTATGAGTTACTTTGTTCGGTGAAACTTATTCTTATCATCTCTCTTCTTGCAATCCCGACTTACTACTTGCAAAAATCAATAACTTTGCTGGCATTCTTCCCATTGCTGCTTTTGTTGTTTGATACCCGCCTGTCGTCGCTGCTCGCAGTACATCTCCAAACTTGTGGGTATTGCCAGCATTGCCGTCATTGTCTGTGCTAGAATCTAGATTTATGGTGATTGGGTTTACCACCATTGACATCAGTTGTATCGGTATTCTCAACATGGCCATTCTATCGTCATTCCTATGGTGGACCATCATTCGAATCATTATTGCAACTCTTGTCCGTAGCAGGCTGAGGCTTCCATTCCTATTTGAAGGCTCCAGAAACCCTCAGCCCTATATAATCCCTAACACCCCCTAAACTCTCCACCCCAAACCCCTGAAATTACCCCAAACCCTAAACCCTAAAACCCCAAACCCCTAAAATCCTAAAGCATAAACTACAAACCCTAAACCCTACCCAAATCCGGATGCCCTCGGGTTCTGCACAGGCTTGGGGTTAGGGCTTAGGATTTCGGGTTTAGGGTTTAGGGCTTAGGATTTCGGGGTTCAGGACTGCAACATCGCCAAATCAAGCTGCAAAACAGGATCAGGAGCCCTGTATACATGTCTAACCCTAAACCCCTAGTCTAGACTAGACCCGAAAACCCTGGACCCCTAAACCCCACTCTAAGGTCACTACGGAGGTCTGGTGCCTCAGGTTTCTGAGGATTTTCCGGAAACGGATATGAACCTAAGTCGAAACCTTTGAGCATTTTTAGCGTTTAAGGTTTAGGACTGAACAAGGTTGCACTCTGGGAATAGTATAGCAAAGTATAGTTCTCGGGCGGCGTGCTCACGGAATTTCTTCGATCCATGACGCATCTGCATCCATGACGCATCTGCGAAAGCTTCCTGGCCTCCTTTCACGTGCGTTTGGTGCAGGTGTTCCGGGCTCCTATAGAAAGCAGGTGGCCAACGTCTTGTATGCATAGGTGTTCGGATGCTCCTGTAGACAGCCGGTGTTCGGCAGGTTGTCTGCACATTGTCTGTGCGGGTGATCGCAAACACCTGTGATGAGGCCGGGTGTTCAGTTCGCCTCCGCCCACGTGTTCCAAGAAGAACAAGTGGCAAATGCTATCCTGCAAATCAACCAGCATCGTTTTACTTTCAGGACTTGGGCCCCCAAGTCCTGGACCATTGTTCTGCGGCCTGAGAGACGCGTCCTTATGGCTTGGGGTTCTCTGACGGTCTAGGGATGTTCAGGGTTTAGGTTTTAGGGCGGCACTCCGAACACTAGTCCAAACCCCTAAATCCTGGTACCCGAAGCCCCCGCAGCCGTATCTCGCAAAGCTTGGGGGGGGTGGGGGGGGGTTGGAGTCAGGTTCGGGGTCTAAGTGCTATGCTCGTACATCCTACTGGAATTAGTGACCCTGCTTTGTAAGACCCGTGCAGGGTTCTGAAAAGGACTAAGGCATGGGGTTTTAGGCTTCAGGGCTAAGCTGAAGGATGAGTCCAATGAGGAGACGCAGCACAGAGGTTTTGACAAGGATTCTTAGCAGAAAACCCCTGCCGAATAAAAAGGCATGCATCCTTGCAAACCTTTGACCATCCCAACAAGAACCCTCTCTGAATCTTGTATCAAAGCCCACGCCCAGAATCTCTATGGCGCCCTCAAAAGGGAACCCCTAAACCCTAAACCGTATACACCCGCAAAAAGAACCCTTCCGCTACCTGGGGCAGGGCTGCTGCGAAAGTGGGCGGGTTGCCTGAAGAGACGAAACTTCGGCAACGTCAAAGACATTCGAGGCTTTTTGGGGCTCAGGGTTTTAAGATTTGGGCGGTTTAGGGTTTAGGGCATAGTCCGAAAGAACGGTGAGGGAGGGCAAAGCCTCTCAGTATACTAGAATGCCCGCTCATCCTCTCTGCCGCTCGGCAAGTAAAGAGGGACCCCCAACCGCTTTGGGGGTCAGAGTAATTATCCCCCCATGGTGGGGGCTTCAGGGTTTAGGCTTTAGGGGTTTAGGGTTTAGTATCCCCACAAGGGCCTAGAGGGCTCGACTTCGGGTTTTCACAGCGTGGGTTTTAGAGGGGGTTTGACGGTTCCGGTATTACGGTGTTGCACTGTATGTAGGGTTGCCTAGAACTCTTTATTGGGTCCTGTGTGAATAGGGGCCTGAATACTTACCAATACTCTGCCCTTATAGTTCCTAGTAAGGTGTCCAAGACCAGTTTCGATTTTTCCAGGCCTTTTGCAAAACCGTGAAGCCTGCGCATAAATGGAGCCCTTGTGGACCTCGTCTATTTGAGTCCCGCCCTGAAACGACCTTACACCCTTTACAGGAATCCATTGAGCTTTGGCCGACCCGATGAGAAGCCGGGGTCCACGCAGTCCGCCAGTATGGGCTACGGGATTGGAGTTGTTTAGGGTTTGAAGGTTTGAGGGTTTCGGCTTTATGGTTTCGGGGTGCAGGGCGTACAAACCCTAGACCCTAAACCCTAAACCTTTAGGCTTTATGCTTTTGGGGTGCAGGGTGTACGTAGGGGTGCAGGGTGAAAGATGTGGGGTGCAGGCTCGGGGCTGTGCGTGCAGCGTGCTCCCGGCACTCTTGAAAAGAAGTCAAAGGGTGCCCTTAAAGAAAGCCCAAAAGGAACCCTAAAAGGAGCCCTTAAAGAAAAAATTAAGGGATCACTTAAAGGAGCCCTCAAAAAAAAAAGCTTCCTTTGCGGGCTCCTTTAAGTGCTCCTGGAGGTAGGTTTAGGGTTTAGGGTGTAGGGTTTAGGGCTTAGGGTTTAGAGGGTTTAGGGTTTAAAGTTTACGGTTTACGGCTTAGGGTCTAGGGTTTAGAGGGTTTAGGGTTTCAGGTTTAGGGCTTATTGGCCGTAGCGCCTCACCCGGCAATCCAAACTCGTTCAGCGCCTCGCCTTGGCTTCAAAAAAGGGGTGACAGCTTAGTCTGAGCCTGGTGGAAACCTTTCGTAGGGGGGGGGGTTCTGTTTTAGGGTTTAGGGTTTAGGGTTTTGGGTTTAGGGTTTAGGGTTTAGGGTTTAGTGTTTAGGGTTTAGGGCTTAGGGGGGTTCCTCGATAAGGTTTCTATACGGGGTCTGCAGCAATGGTTCTAGAAAGGGTCTGGAAGGGTTTGGGCCTTGTGGTTAAAGGCTTTTGGAGGGCTTGGTGACGAAGTCATCGGAGCGATAGAGCTAGGCATCGGATTGCATGGGCCTGAGCCCTAACTAAGTCCTGAACCAGAGTTTTGCCAGAACTTTCACATGAGTCATGTGCCTCATTCATGAGCCAAACCCCTGCAAGAGCTTCCGCAGTGTCAGTTCCATGAGATCGATGGTTAAAACTGGCATCAGAACTCTTTTGACCCCTAAACCCTGGTGAAATGCAGGGTTTCTAGTCAAAGCTTAGGGGTTCAGGGCATCGGAGCGAGGACGGACACACTCTGCTGCATTTTGCTGCCTACCCGGATGCCCCAGCCATCGTATGGTTAAAGGTTTAGGGTTGGGGCCGGGATAAAGGTTTAAGGTTTAGGGTCTAGCTAACCCAAACAAGACAGATCGCTGAGGTGCGCAAACGCAGAAGCCTATTGGACCTTCAGGAACTGCAGTACGACTTAGTTCTGTGCCTACCTCCTGCACTGCAGGACCTTCACAACGGCTGGGGGGAGGGGGGTCCGAAGCATGAAGGCCGTCCCATCCTACCACCAAACCCTACCGGGAAGATCAGAGGACAACAGCAAGCAGGTCAAAAGCAGGGCTTTCCAAAAGCCCCAAAACCCGAATGCTGCGGCCCTTAATAACTAGAAACACTGTTCCTTTTAAAGGGTTAACCGAGGGGTATAATAAGGGCTTATAGGGGCTTTAAAGCTTGCAAAAAGGGTTAGGGTACGGGGGCTGATTGGAGTAGGGTTTTGGTGCCGGAGATATAATTTCAGGAAGCCTCAGGAATTGTAGTACCAGCTATTGCGGCGCCTAGAGAGCAGTTTAAAATTGTCGGGTGGATTTGAAAACCTAAATGCCGTCTAGAAGCCTTCACCACCATACCCAAAGCACAACACCCATTCTCGAAGTCCTTAAATCCCAAAATCCAGAAACCCTACATGATAAACAGCAGCTTGAAAGAGCAGACCCCTGGTATCCTTCATGAAAGGATCCGCGAGAGGTGGAGGTGACCCCTGCTTTGTAGGAACCCCAATTAATTCTGCACAAAAATCTTGTAAATACCTTCTAAAAACCACGGAAACCCTATAACAGCTCGAAAACCCCAGAAAGAGGCCGAGGAGCGCAACGAGCCGTTTTTCCGCAAGCTCGGCTCACATGCTAGCGGCCTTGAGGGCTTTTAGGGCTAAGCTTTCGGGGGGGGTTCGGGTTTCGGGTTTATGGTTTATGGTTTAAGGGTTTAGGGTTTAGGGTTTAGGGTTTAAGGTTCAAGGTTTGGGGCTTCTGGTTCAGTTCTCCGGGTTCCACTATAAGGGTGCCCGTACGAGGGTTTATGGTCTAGGGTCCGATTGAAAGGTCGTTAAAGACCTTCAAGGGTTTAGGGGTTTAGGGGTTTAGGGTTAGGGGTTTAGGGGTTTAGGGGTTTAGGGGTTTAGGGTTTAGGGTTTAGAGGCTTAAGGCCTCTTTCTCGCCGCGTGCCGTACAGCACCATGCATATGGGCAGCTCTCTAAATTAGGGCCCCATTTACCGTCCTATGTAAAAGGGTGCTAAAGAACTTTTTTGGAGTGGAAATCGTGCTTCCACCACATCCCGTGCTTCCACGAGCCTCGGGGCTCCTTGGTGCTTCCGAAATACCATTGTTTTCGGGAGTTTAGGGTGTAGGGTTAGGGTTTACGGCTTAGGGTGTAGGGTGTGTGAAATTTGTGCGCGCGGTGGATGCGCTTCTTTAGGAATGTCAAGGTTTTTGATGACGGTGGGGATGGCAGAGAAGTCAATAGCGGCGCGGCACCACTACAGTCCTCGTATACCGGGAGGCTTTTCCGTCCCTCGCCGTTTTGAGACGCTGGGCCGGGAATTTCGGTTGGAGCCACATGCAAATGGTCAGCGGTGGCATGGGGCATCGACTCCCCGTCACCCGTCCGCCTCAGGAAGCGCTCTTGCCAAGAATATGACTCGAGCTTCCACCGCTGCGTGGCGCGCTCCAGCCACAGTGTGGTGGGCATTGTGATTACTATTGTAGTAGTAGTGGTAGGAGTAGGAGTAGGAGTAGGAGTAGTAGTAGTAGTAGTAGCAGCAGCAGCAGCAGCAGCCCAAGGGGTGCTCCCGGAATGTCTCTTGGGCATGCGGGGTTTTGACTGCCAGCTCCTCTGTTGCTGTTGGAGCCTAAACCCTAAACGCTAAAATTGCTTTGCAAAGCTTTTCAAGGCTTCAGGGTTGAAGGATCAAGACCTTGGGATTATAATTTAGGGCTTAGGGTTTG
The DNA here is from genome assembly GCA_905231915.1 of Symbiodinium necroappetens. Taxonomy (NCBI): domain Eukaryota; class Dinophyceae; order Suessiales; family Symbiodiniaceae; genus Symbiodinium; species Symbiodinium necroappetens. The sequence continues at coordinate 10,744 of CAJNJA010008233.1, forward strand.
GGATTTAGGGCTGAGAAATGTATGTTGGGGGTATAATAGGTTTATGTTACGGCGATTGGTCTCAGGGTTTCGGGCTCTAGGTTTATTGTCTTTAGTTTTAGGGTTCAGAAACCCTAACCCTAAATCCTAAACCCGAAAGGGTTAGCATTGACGCTCAGAGGCTTGGGAGTACAACCTTCGTATGTGAAACCTTGAAGGTTCAAATCATCTAGTTCCCAGGCCCTGGTGGGGAGGATCTGCAAAGTAGAACCTCTAATTAGGGTTTAGGGTTTAGGGTATTTGGGACCCTCTACTACTAAGGTTACTATAGGTACTTTTGGAACCCCCATTAGGGAATCTACTTTCCAGGGTCTGGGTTCAGAATTGCTCGACTGCGAGAAAGCCGTGCTGCAGGCATGGAGCAAAAGCTTGCGAAAACCTGGTAAGCGCTGTTGCCACGCTGCTCTCACAAACTGGCTGGCTTGTTCCTGGGAGCAGGAATGATCAAACTTACAGTCCTTATGTAGCTGGACTATACTATACCCCAAATACCACCGTTCCAATATTGCTTCTCTGCTGGAGAGCTTATGGGACTGATATAAGTCAGGAAACTCCGTTAGGATACCTAAAGACCCCCTCGACAGCACTGCACAAACACCAAGAAGACGGAGGACAAGTGTCTAGGTCCCTGAACCGGTCCCTGTGGTGATGATCAGGGGGGCAGAGGCAGAGACTAGCCTATGGACCCAGCGCGTAAGCCCCGCAAGGCCAGCCGTTTTCTTTTGCTTGGAGGGTCAGGCTACTTACAGCCTTGTTGAAAGTTTACTTGTGAACCCAGATATCAATCCCCGAACCTCAAAGTAACCCCTATCCCTAAGCCCCACAGCCTCTGAGCTTCAACCTGAGACTTCAAGGTCATGAAGAAGAACTCAAGCCCTAAGCCCCAAATCCGAAACCCGAACTCCCTGCAAGAAAGGATGGGCCCTGCTTAACGCGGCTGCCCGCACACCAAGGATCAGGGGACTTCGGAAGCAGCTTCTGATTCTATGGCTTAAAACTCTACACCCTAAACCGTCTACAAGCACTCCGTCGAGTATCCTGAGAAGCAACCCTGAAGGGAACCTACAGACCCCGAAACCCTGGTGGTTAAGCTATGTGCCCAAAATCAGAGAGTCCCTTAACATGATTTACAGACCATTCCTTAAACCAGAGAGATCCTCAATATGGTTTACGGTCCATTCCTTAGTTAGGGGGTATCGCGGGCCTCAGTTTGGCTCAGGAGCTTAGTGGAGAGTCTTCGGGAGCCCGAAATGCCGATCCACGGACATGCAGTCTGCCTCGCACCATACATACAATCCACCTACTAAGTCTGAAACGATATCCGACAAACCGTTATGAACCTAAACTTGCCAGGAAACCGGATTCGGAAAAGTCATGGAAGCGTAACCACGGCTTTTTCCGTTCGCATACCTCAGAGCCCAGACTCCGGGAGAAACTGGGTTCACTGACACTGGCCATGATAATAGTAAGAATAGTCGCAACAATTCTGCTGCTCCATACTCAGGATTGTAATTGTAATAATTGTAACAACAGTAGTAATAATTAATATTCTGAATAGAGTAAGAATTCCAACAACAAAAAAGCTAATAATAATATTATTATTAATATAATAATAATCATCATCATCATAAGAGGAATAAATATAATAAAATCCTAATAATAATAACAATAATATTAATCTAATATTAAAAATAATAAGAAGAAAAAGAATACATATAATAATAACAAGAAGAAGAATACATATAAGAAGAAGAAGAAGAAGAAAAAATAATAATAATAACAATAATAACAATAATAACAATAATAATAATAATCATAATACTAAGACGGGCCCTGCAGAGTCGAAGGCTTCAGGTTTCCAGGGGGTTGGAGGTGGAGGGAGGCCGGGGTTTAAGGGTTAGGGGGTTTCGGGTTTGGGGCCTTTTGGGCTTAGGGTTTGGGGGGTTTAGGGTTTAGCGTCTAGGGTTTGGAGGTTTCGGGTTTAGGGTTTGGGGCCTTTTGGGCTTAAAGTTTCGGATTGAGGGTGTGGGTTTTATGCATTCTTAGGATGTCTGGTTTTAAGGTTTAGGGGCGCAGGGTTTAGGGCCGGTGGATGCTAGGCATCAGCGTGTACCTGAAACCCTACATCCTGGATAAAAACCCGTTACCAAGAAACCCGTAGTGCTGCAAGCCGACACCTTAAATCCCTAAACCCTAAACCCTAAACCCCGAACCTAAACCCTAAACCCCTAAACCCTAAACCCTAAACCCTAAAGACCTGACCCATGCAGTTCGAGGGTTCAGGGGCTCGGTTTTCGACTTCCCCAACTCAGATCCCGAAGCCCTGAACCTTAAAGCCTTAAGCCCTAAGCCTTAAGTCAGGCTTTAAGGGCTCACGGTCTAGGTCGGTTTTTTCAAGCGCTCTGTGCAGAGCCTCCCCGCAGATTTCCATGGCAGTGCATCCAAGGGGCGTCGGAAATTTCAGGTGCGTCGGCAGCGGCGCCTGGACCCCCAAACATGGACCCCAGCAAATTAGGGTTAAGGGTTTAGGGTTTAGGGGTTCAGAGTTTGGGATCTGGAAACAACAGTTGACCCCTTGCCTCGCGACCTGGGCTTCAAGCCAAAATCCTAAAACCCTAAAACCTAAAATCTAAAATCTAAACCTCAGATCAAGACTATGCTGACGACCAGAGTCCCGAACAGAGGTTAACTAGGGTTTAGGCTTTAGGGTCAGCAGGCTCTCGAAAAAATGCGAAGCTAATCTTGCCTCCGTGCAGAACCAATCCGAAACCCGAAACCCTAAACCCTAAACCACCCGTACCGCCCTTCGGCCTGCAGTTCGCGAACAAAGGCTAGCAGCTTCTCTTCCGTGGCACCTCAGCAGATTAACTTCTGAAATAAAGAAGGGTTTAGGGTTTAGGGTTTAGGTGTCGCAAAGACTCTATATCAGGTCCTACGAAGGCTTCAGGGTTTAGGGTACCGGGTAAGGGGCACGGGTTCTTGCCATAGGCCCAGGAACCGCACCTACGCACCCTAAACCTCCACGACCCCACTCCCTGGACCAACACCTATATGACCTATATTACGCAGAGCATATTGCGAATGGACAAAAACCTGAATTGCACAGAACAGGTTCCGCCTACAGCGCAGAATCAGCGACATGAGTACTGAGAGCCCTAGCAAGACGCTCAATTAGTAGTTCCTTTCTTGGTTTGCTGCTCTTGACGATGGGACCCCTCGTATACCTGTTTTAAATTTTGACCCCAACCCAGGGACGCCCAATCCAGCTGCCCAATCCCTAAACCCTGAACCCGAAATTAATAAACGCGAATCCCGAAACCCTAGCCCTCAATAAAGCCGAATCCCTCAACCCTAATCCCCAAACCCTAAGCCCTGAATAAACCCTGCTCCCTAAACCCTACACTCTAGAGAAACCCGAATCCCTAAATCCTAACCCCAAAACCCGAATCCCGAAGTCGTAAACCCTAAATAAACCCGAACCCCTAAATCCTAAGACCTAAACCCGAAATAAGCTCGAATCTCGAAATAAACCCGAATCCCCAAACCTGAACTCTAAACACTAAACCCGAATCCGTAAACCCTCACGCCTCAATAAACCCGAAACCTCAGAGTCGAGGTCAACCGCTTGCATTGCCAGGGCACGTGCCGGAAGATTGTGAACGAAAACATGCCGAACGCCTTGCCAAACTGGATCCTCCGACGTGTTGGTTTTCGGGTGCTCAGAGCGGGTTTAGGGTTTAGGGATGTTGCAGGCTTAGAGCGATGTGATGGAGAGCTTTACGGAAGCGGGGCTTTTGATTGTTTGGGCTTTTGTGTTCAGAATTGCCTCTTGTCAGCACAAGTCTGCATCCCAAGCCCTAAACTCCGAAGTAAACTCCAAGCAAGCCTTTTGCAAACAAGTCCAAGCTAAGACCTGATCACAAAACTCACTAAGCCCTGGTTTTGACAGAGGGCATGCTGTAGGAGCCGCCGGCAGCCAGCGTTTGTGATTTGGCATGGCATAGAAAACCCTGAATGCCCACTGTCTTCGCCGTCTTCGTGCCCTCAAACCCAAGCGACATGCATCTAAGCCCCAAGCCCACGGCCCAAAAAACGAACTTAACAACAACACCTCCCCCTGCTCCTCCGACTGCTACTACGACGACGACGACTACGACTTACAACACGTGCAAAGCCTTCCCTTTGCCCACATCACTCCCTTTGAAAACATCGCCCTCTGCCCTTCCGGGTTTCAAGGTTTTGGGATGGGCCGAGAACATCTCCATCAACCAACATCTGCTATGATGGTTTGGGGTTTGACATTTCTTTCAGGGCTCTGGGTTTCGCAACCAACATCTCCTTGTAGGGTTTTGGTTTCTACAACTCCTTGCGGGGTTTGGTTGAGTACACTTATCTTGGTCTCCCTCGATGTTTCACTGCCGCATCCTGTGTTTCTTGCTTGTCTATTCGTCTTTCTGAGCTCCCCTTGATTTGGTGGGCGGTGGGGGCTTTAATGCACGTTGGGGGATCTCGGAGAGCTCGAATTTGGGCGTGTCTCTTCTGTCTCTCTGCGGCTTTGGTTTCTTTCACTCCCTTGCTTGATTGACGCTTTTGGGCGCCAGGTCGTTCGCGGCCTTGCCAAATCTAAATAGTTAGTGATGACCATTTCCATTTTCTAACCATGCACCCCCCCCTAGTACCCCAAACCATAACAACCTATACCTCAACCCTAAACCCACCGAAAGAACCCATAGGAAAGACCCACCTGAAGACCCAAAACCATAGCAACCTATACCTCAACCTTCAACCTCACCAAAAATCCCAAC
>CAJNJA010008234.1:0-15587 GCA_905231915.1 Symbiodinium necroappetens
CTAAACCCTAAACCCTGAACCCTGAACCCTAAAGCCTCAACCCTAAACCCTACACCCTAAACCCTACACCCTGAACCCTAAACCCTGAACCCTAAACCCTAAAGCCTCAACCCTAAACCCTGAAACCCTAAACCCTAAACCCTGAAACCCTGAAACCCTCAACCCTAAACCCTAAACCCTGAACCCTAAACCCTAAACCCTAAACCCTGAAACCCTAAACCCTAAGCCCTGATATCTTACCTTAAGCTTTTCTGGGCTTTGGGGGGTTCGGCTCCGGGGTTCGGCGAGTTTCGACTCTGGGGCTCGGCGTTGGCTTCAGAGGTCTCGCAGGAGAGGCTTTTGGCTCTATGCTCTTTAGGCTTTAGGGTTTAGGGTTTAGGCTTTAGGGTTTCGGGGTTTGTAGGCTTTACGGTTTAGCGGTTTGGGCTTTAGGGTCTAGGCTTTAGGCTTTATAAAGGGCTTAGCGTTGGTCACTAGCCCGCAAGCCATCAACATCTGGGTAGTTCTCTAAAGTAGGGTCTCTGCTGGGGGTTCTTTTCATACGGGTGCCACACGATTTTTTGGACGATTACAATGGGACCCTAATTTGGAGAACTATCCATCTTTTGCATCCAGAACTCTCGCAACCTTCATCTACACCCTGAAACCCAATGTGTCTTCTGCACTGTTCGTTCATGGCACGAGGACTGAAACTCGGGGCAAACTCTATGAGAACCAGACCTGGCTGGGAAACTAGGAACCAAAAACCAGCGCCCGCCCCTCACCCCCCACACTATAGGGACCTGGTTTAGAAACCCTGAGTCTTTATTGGGGTTCTTAATCCGAATCCTAATTGTTTGAGTGTTCCAGGGCCAGGGTTTCTTAATCAGGTTCCTACATTGCCCGAGGTACCTCATCCGCTGCATTGCTGCTGCGAAGCTACCTGCATGCAACGAATCCCGTGATGGTCTGCAGAAAAGTAGCCGAACCTCAAATTTACGACGGCACCCCTGGTCCTGGCTTCCCAGCGTTGGGCTTTCAAGTTCTTGTATGGGTGTTTCGGGATTCGGAAAGGGATCAAGGCTGCTGGGGGCAGGGGCCCCTAGGGTTAAGGATCGGGTTCCCTAAGCCACTTCGTCTGGGACAGTGACAGCAGGTGCCGGGTTTGGGGTTTAGTTTAAGTCGGCTTTGGTGAGGGTTTAGGGTTTAAGGTTTCCTCAACAAGGAACCCTGAACCTTAAATAACCAAGCTGTGTTAGAACCCACGGACCAATGCGACCACCACGGCCACCAGGAGACCACGAAGCGGATTCTCGTACACATGATGATGACTCAGAGCTGAGATTAAGACACGAAGTAACCTGGTACTCAAATCATGGCAATCAAGCCTACCCGAGAAAACCCTGTAAGCCCTGAGTTTCAGCACTGTGCCAACGAAGACTGGGATCCCCCTCGTCGGGAGAAGAGGGGGTTCTGAAGCGAATGTTTGGCAGTAATGTGTAGGAACCTGATTAAGAAATCTTAGGCCGTTGTTAGGGTTCCTTAAAGGAGAAGCCCAAAAGTTGGAAACCCAATAGCCTCAATCCTTAAGGGTAATTTGTCCTTAATCCGGTTTCCAACTTTTTAGCGTTCACTATATATGAATATGACTACTTTTGGGGTTCTGGGGCCAGGGTGTCTTAATCAGGTTCCGACATTACCGCACACTGCAAACTGAAAACCTGTGCCCATATCAGCCTCCCATGGATGGCCGTCGGTCAAACCTTTGTAAGGTTGCCGATCCTGCCGTGGCTTCACAGAGTTTCGGGTTTAGGGCTTGAAGCGCTGGGGTTTACGGCTCTTTGGGCTTAAGGCGTTTTTGGCGGTTTGGGGCGGATGAGCGGCTTAGAGATGAGGGTTCAGGGTTGAAGGTAAGTTGAAGGTTTGGGGGCCAGGATATAGCATGCATGAGATCATGAGATCGAAGGCTTGGTGAGGTGAGGGTTATTGCTTTGGCAGGTTTAAGGTTTGGCAGTGCAGATTGGGGCAGAGGGCCTAGGGCGTGAGGTTGAGGCCTGGCATTCGCGGCTTTTCAGGATAAACCTCAAAACCCTAAAACCCTTTTGAGGTTTAGGGTTTAGGGTTTGGGGTTTAGGGGTTTAAGGTTGGGGGGTTTTGGGGTTTGGGGTTTAGGGTTTAGGGTTTTGGGGTTTAGGCTTTGCATGGGGCCTAGGGCCGAAGTAGCTGCCATTAAGTATACTGGAGTGGTGATCAACAGAGCAAGCCTTCACTTCCTTAACCCGCAACCTCGCCTTGCACTTCAATCTTGCAGGACTAAAGCCTCAACCCTAAATCCTAAACCCTGAACTTTTAAGCCCTAAACCCTGAACCCGAGCATCTCCAGGGAAGCTTGTTGAGGGACTTAGGGTCGCGATTGGACATCTGCTGAATGGAAGGGTTTAGGGTTGGGTTTAGGGTAACTTCCGACCCAAGACGTCACGAACTGCCGCATGTCGTCATGCCCAGGCCCTCCTGGGGGTTATACTGTTTACGGTCCTGCTGCCACTAGCTTCGCACATGTCACGCATGCCTTTGCCATCAGTGTTCGCCTGGTCCCCCCCCCTTGTCTTTGCCACTGCACTCGGCCGGCGCTTCAACCCCAAACCCCTACCCCAACAGCTCAAACTACCCCATGCTAAGGAATCTGAAGCCTCGGCAATGCATCCCGAATTCTAAGATTCTAAGCCTACACCCTGCATCCTAAAGCCCTGAACCCATGAAGTGATCACAGCGAGCTTCTCGAGCCGACTACGAGGAATCTTTTATTCTTTCTCAGCGAAGCTACTCTGATCTGTGAGGCTCCCTCGCAGCTCCAAAAAACTAAGCCCAACTGGGCCCTAGACATTGCAACCCCTGAGTCGAACCACTAGGAAGTAACCCTAAACCCCAAACCTTTTAGCCCGACACCCTAAAATTCCAACAGCCTGCCTTCTCCATCCTGTTGCGGGGGTGGTGGTTTTTTCTCCGGAGGCTTGGACGGCATCGCCCAAAGAGGTGACACCGCCCGGCTGTGCCGGCGAGAAGGAGCAACGCACTAGTTTTTGAGCCTTCAGGTATGGTCGGTTCAGGGTTTAGGGTGGTGATTTTCCACAATTTCCCTCAGGCCGAGTGGTTTCAGGGTTTTGGGCCTGGGGCCTTGACTTATGGAGGGTTTGGGGGGTGGATTTCCCGCAGGGTTCCCCCATAAGTGTTGTACAAGGACTGAAGGCATTGGGCTTAGGGCTTCGGGTCGTTGAGCCTTAAGTTATGGTAGAGTTTAGGGGGGGGCTGCCCAAGGGATCCCCAGTAGACTTGTATGAGGATTTAAGGCTTTCCGTTTCGGGCCTGGGGGAGGCTTCATGGGCAAAGCTCTCGCTGGCACTACAAGCGCCTCAACGCCCCCCAAAATCGACATAGCTCTTGCAAGCTACTCTTGGCTCTGCTTCTCAACCAGTCTATAGGGGCCTCTGAAGTTTTCATGGGGTTTGGAGTGGAATTATGGAAACAGAATCATTGCTGCGCCACTGAACAGAGAGAGGCCAAGGCTCCAAGATCCGTTGAAAGCACATGTAGATCCGTAAAGCCCTCCAAAACCCACTGCATGCCAAGCCTGTGCACCTCAAAGGATATCATTGATATCATGAGGCAGGAAGCTCTCTCAAGACCCTTCTGGCCCAGTATCTCTGACATGTTTGTCCCTGAACATGCAGATGCCTGACCTCGACGCAACCAAGAATCCCGGCCCCTAGACCTTCTGCTCTACCCATCGGCTCCATAGTAGTTCCTTTTTGGGGATTACCTTATAGGATTCTAAATATGAACCCTAAAAAGGAACTACTTGGGAGCCTGTGGGTAAGCCCTCTGATCCTCATATAATTTCTGATGTTTTGTGGGGTCCAGGAATCCCTGAACCCCGAAAACTCCTGCGTAGAATACCCCCGCGACACCCGCAAAACCCAAATCCAGAGAGCTAGTAAAGGAACATAGGGTTTAGGGTTTAGGGTTTTTAGGGATTAGGTTATAGGGTTTAGGGTTTAGGGTTTGGGGTTTAGGGTTTAGGGATATAGGAAACTGATTAAGAAACTCTGGGTCTCTTTTAGGGTTCTTAATATGACTCCTCATATATTGGGGTTACAGGGCCAGGGAGCTTAATCAGGTTCCTACATTCGTAAGGAATCGACGTTACAACATGATATGAAGACCCGTGCAATTTAAGATGCATCTCGTTACTTAATGGGGTCCTGGGGGTTTTCTGGGAACCTCTGTTCCTAGGCTGAGTCCCCTGCGCACGGACAAAGCCAAAGGAGTGGCGGCCCTTTCAGAAGTGCTCTGATTACTGTTTAAGCTGCTTCTGGGTTTGGGTTTAGGGTTTTTTTTAGGGTTTAGGGTTTAGGGTTTAGGGCTTCCCACTTAGCTAGGACGAGCCCGCATTTCAGGGTCAGTTCAGATATGCTGTTCATGCACTGTGCAACAGGTGCCCATATCGGGCCCTGACATCACAAATTGAAAGGTTCGTACCTCCTTCCCTTCTTTTTTTGGTACACTTGGTACACTTCTCGATTTGTGCGTGTCATCCTTGCCCAGGGGCCATGCTAATCTCTTCTTTTAGGGTTTAGGGTGTTTGGGGTTTTGCTTGTCGGCTGTAGGGTTTCAGGGCTGAGGAAAAATTAGGGTGTAAGGTGGCTGCTTAGGCTTAGCCTAGGGCCTAGGGCTCAACATTGCCCAAAAGCCTTCTATGGCCATGGTCTTTCGGATCAAAAACCCTCAAGAAATGGGCCCTCAGAGTACGGAGGGTGACGGCTCCAGGCTCCCCGGCGGGGCTTGTAAGGAAGTATTTCCCAACTACAATTATGGGATCCTTAAGGGAGGGGGTTCTAAGAGGGGTATATAACCCAATAATCCCAGGTTCCCTAAAGCTCCCTAAGGATCCCTAGGACCCTCCCCGCTTGTACCACCCTCCCTGAAGGATCCGATAATACAACTACTACTGAAAGACAAACGAAACGAGCCAATGATTAAACTAGTTCGTGTTTCTCGGGTCTTTGCTAGAAAAGGGCCCTACTACCCTACGGGCTACTTACCAGTGTAACTGTTCTGCCCTCTTTGCAACTGGCTTGCAACGTCACGCCAGGGCAGCTGACTCGCTCCAGGCTACACTCGCAGCCCTAAACCCTAAACCCACAAACCCAAAACCCTAATCCCCCAAACCCTAAACCCCTAAACCCCAAAACCCCGAAACCCTAAACACCTAAGCCCCTAAACCCCCCTAAACCCCAAACCCCTTTACCCTAAACCCTCAACCCCTAAACCCCTAAACCCCTGAAACCTTACCCCGGTCGGAGTCTCCGGCCACGCGCCCTAAATACGAAGCCAAAACGGTGAAACCTAAACCCTAAAGGCCCCCCAAAAAAACAAACGACCCCATAAACCTCTCTAAACCCTATAAACCCTAGACCCTGTAAGCCCTCGAACTAAGCCCTAAAAGCCCTATAAACCCATAGACCCCATAAATCTCTACAAACCCTAGACCCTGTAAGCCCTCAAAGCCCGAAAACCGTATAAACCCTAGAGCCCATAAGCCCTCTAAACCCTAAGCCCTAAACCCTAAAACCCCTATAAGCACTCTAAACCCGAAAACCCATAGACCCCAGAAATCTCGATAAACCCTGAAAAACCCCTATAAATCTATAAACCCAACAAGTCTCCGAGCCCGGTGCATTCCAGGGCGCGGCCAGAAGGACGGCTTGCCAGGTCGCTCCTTGGTCCTGGCTCGAGGCTTATAAGGTTTAGGGCTTATAAGGTTTAGGGCTTATAAGGTTTGCGGTATATAAGGTTAGGGGTATATAAGGTTTATAGAGCTTATAAGGTTTAGGGTATATATGGTTGAGGCTTTCGTAGGCTTAGAAGGTTTAGAGTATATAAGGTTACCGGGTATATACCCACAGGCTCCATAGCAGTTCCTTTTTGGGCATACCCTATATGGGAGGCTTTCTAAGGCTGAGAAGGTTTCGGGTGGGCCCCAAGATACCTACCTTTTTAGGGTTCCTTGTGATGATTCCTTTGTATAAGTCCTTAAAAAGAAGGTAGGGTATGTATATAAGGTGTGCGGTATATACCCATAGGCTCCCTAGTAGTCCCTTTTTTGGGCTTACCTTGTAGGATCCCAAATAAGAACCACAAACAGGAACTACTGTGGAGCCTATATGGAAGGCTTTCTAAGGCTTACAGGTTTACATGGGCCCTAAGAAACCTACCTTTTTAGGGTTCCTTATTATGATCTCTGTATATAAGTCCTTAAAAGGTAGGTTATTTCGGGTCCAGGTAGGGTATATAATGTTTAGGGCTTAAGGGTTAAGGGCTGAGGAGTTTCAGGTTGAGGGTTTGGGGTTTAGTTAAGGGTTTGACGGCTTAGGGTTTAAGGGTGTCGGGTTTAGGATACTCGGGCTTACTCGCACAGCAAACTCAGACATGGACTCCCCTGCATTGCTTTTTGTGTGATGTGGCTAAGGGCGTTCTTTTTGTTGAGGTCCCTTTGTTCCTCCCGCGCTATCTAGCAGATCGTCTCAGGTTACAGAACTGGGGACTACGCTATGCTTCTTCTGTCACACATGTTTCTCAAGGTGTAACCAGGTTTCTTCTATTCTTACGCCTCGGGTTCCGAAAACGGAAGTTTGAGCTACACCTCTGGGAGCATGAGGCGAGATGAGAGGTGCCATGGAGCAGATATTGGGGATTTGCAAAGGTCCCGATATGTCCTGGAGGAGCTTTTAGGCTTGCATGCAGGCATGCATGCAGCCTATGAGGTAGGCTTTCAATGAGTCATCTAGGGTGATGCTTGTGATGTTTATAGTAGGAAGAGTGGGGAGTCTGAATGGCCGCGACCGTAAGTAGGATTCGGAAGACCACGGAAGAACAGCCCTGAAGAGCTACATAGGGTTTTTATGATTAGAAAAAATGGGTGTTGATCTATGTTATGCTTTTTTGAGGCTAAAACTGAAAACGTTTCGACACCTGTGTTAGACGCCAGCCCCCCCCATTCCAAGAGTTGGGACATGTTTTGCTTTCAACCTCTTAGACTCTTTGTGGAGGGTCCAAGGTGCCGCATGAAACCCACTGCACTCTTCTTCCCTGCACACCCCTTCCAACCGATGCAGCTCAACGTGTCTCAACCAAGGACTGTAGCGGCATAATCTATGCAGGGAAAATGCAGGGCTTCTCATCATGCGTTCCGGAGTAAGAGGTACCTAGAGGGCACTTAAGGGGTTTCAGGGGCTACCCTGAATCCTAAACTCCGCCCCACCTGGGACTGCCAAACATCATTGAATCCGCCACTGTCCGAACCGCCGAGTCCACCGGCGATGAAGATCCCTGGTTTAAAGTTTTGGGTTCAGGGATTCTTCCCCTGTCGCATGGCAAGGACGATGCTTACAAGCGAGGTGTGGGGTTGAGTGATGTGGAGTTTGGGATGTAGGATTTTGGATTTAAAGATCAGGATTTAGGAGTTTGGGTTTGTTTGGGTTTACGCTCTCACAACTCGGACAAGCCAGACGAGGTTACATAGGCTTGAGTCGGCGTGATACACGCACTCGAACCCCTGACCACGTATATGGTCCAGTAATGGAAGGCTTGAGGTTTAGGTCTTCGTCGCTGACTCTCGGACATGCCAGCAGGCCTGTGCAGCTGTGGGTGTCTTCTGATTTTGCAATAGCTCATCTACGGGTTTACGGGTATGGGGCTCATGCTTCAGTTTTGATGGTTCAGGGCAAGTGAAGATACAAACACACACACACACAAAATACTTAGGCAGGTAGGTAGCCATGTAGGTAGGCAGGCAAGCAGGCAGGTAGGTATATCTGTTCGCGTGTGTGTGCATGCATGTGTGTGTATGTATGTATTTGTGTATGCATGTATGTATGTATGTATGTATGTATGTATGTATGTATGTATGTATGTATGTGTGTATGTGTGCACGTGTGTGTATGTATATATATATATAATATTTATATTTACATGTATGCATACATGCATAGGGCATATGACTTAATATGGATAGATCGATAGATAGCTGGATAAATGGATAGATGAATGAATAGATGATAGATAAACAGGTAGATAAGTAGATAGGTAGGTAGAGATAGTTACATAGATAGACAGATAGATAGATAGATAGATAGGTAGATAGATAGACCGATAATTAGATAGATAGATAGATACACTGATGAATAGACAGATAGATACATAGACACACGTGTGTGTAGTTCGCGTACTATGTGACTCATCCTTGAAATCTTGAAGTTGATCCAGAATCAGTCCTACACACTTCTAACCCCGTGTACAAACCTATTAACATCTCTTGACAAGCGTCGAATATTCTTTTAACACGCTATCCCCAAACCCTGAACTATTCATGTGTTAAATCAATGTCTGAAGTTGGCTTGTCCACGCGCCCCAAATGCAACCAACCCTGAAGTTGATCCCCAGCCGGAAAGGAGGGCCTTCAGCACCATCTGTGACCGCCTCATAGAAAAGGGTTTTTTTTCTCTCAGGGTCGCTTTAACGGCTCTGTAAGGGTTCTTCTGTCAGGGCTCGAGGTTTAAGATTTCGTTGATGTGAGGGCTTTTTGGGGCTGAGGGTTTATGGGATATTCGGGCTCATGGTTTTAGCTTAGTTTATGTATTAAGAGTTCAGGGTTTAGGGTCGTGGGGTCATAGGGTTTAGCTCCAGCCTCAAGTTCCTACCTCTTGTGGTCATGTCGAGGGAGCTGAAACGCGGCATTTGGGGGGCAGAAGTCTCAACTTACGGAGCCTAGGCTCAACAGCCAGGATCCTCAATGCCGCAAATTAATGGCAGCACTTTCGGCTTTGGGGCAAATTTCTGCTCTTGTGACTCTTGCGGCCTCGGGCTCTTGCCCTAAAGCCAAAGCACAAATGCTCTGGATACTTGTAGGAGCTAAAGACCTTGATCCGTCGAAAGCAAGAATGCCCCTTGTAGGATTTAGGCTTAGGGGGTTTGGGTGTAGGGGTTTAGGATTGAGGGCTTCGGAGTTATATGCATCCGAGCACTATACCATTATACTGTACCCTGCTAAGACGGCTTGACCTTGGTTGAACTTGTATCACAGACGCTATAAATCCCCTAAATGCCTCCCAATTCCCCTTGCTAACCCATTGAAAGCTTGGTGCTGTGTCTCTGGGCAAGGTTCCCGGATATTTTTCATGGTTTGGCGCGCGGTTTTTTTGGCGGGCAGTGCATGCGAATTTGTGCGCGGACTTTGCATGCATTGTTTTGAGGGAAACAGAATCTTCAGAAAATCTGCAGCGAAAGTTCGCGAGCAACTCCGCGAGACAACCCGGCAGGGCCATGCAAAGACATCCGCCAAAATTCCTTGCCCAGACAGCAAACCCTAAGAAAGCCCAAGACTGCATCTACAACGACTCTGTCAATCCTAATCTCGGTATTTCAGTGCCTAGAAGCCCGAGACGTGTAAGCACTGAACCCTTTAAGACGAGATGTCCTACCGAACCCCTAAAAACCTCTACCTGGACCCTGGATTGTAGCACTTCTTTTTGCTGGATACCTCTATGTCTATAAGACTTGGATCCTGAAGCCCAAAATGCAGGAAGGCCGATGCTTCGTAAAGATACTTTTCTGCCTCCTTCTCCCAAAGGGTCCTAGGTACTGTTATGGGGAATATACTTCCCCAAATCATCATCGTAGCTCCGAATATAGAAACCCTACATTCTACCATAAAGGTACTTAGGACCCTTGGGGTCTTCAGAGCCGAAACCCCGCAACTGTCTGCACTCCAATCTCACGCCGTCAGAAATCTCCCTGATTTCAGCATGCACAGCGTCAGACGCTCTGGGAAGCTGGGTGCATGTTTAGGGTTTAGGGTTTAGGGCCTAAGTTTAGGGTTTAGGTACACATGAAAAATAACTTGGGATCCCCTTGGCATCTGCTATGACCTGTATCTGGCCAAGCATACCAATACCGGGGGATCACGCCGGCATCGCAGGAAAGCAAAACATGAGACCAGCTTACTACCTGGGGAAGCTGCTACAGTACCCATAGGCTCCTTAGTAGTTCCTTTTTGGGATTACCTTATAGGATTCTAAATATGAACCCTGAAAAGGAACTACTTAGGAGCCTATGGGTATCTATGGAACTTTAAACCCCGCACCCCTGAGCCCGAAACTCCCAATTCGACACCTTACACTAAACTAAACCCTGGACCCTGAACCCCTATATGCCTGAAGTCTACCAAAACCCTTCGGCGAACCCTGACTAGTGCCTTTAACGGACCCTGAATCCCCAGAAGTAGCATCCGAGCACCCGGCGCCGAAGTACTTCCGAGCAGACCACGGGGCGGCCCCGGTCTGCAAGACCTTGACAGGGTTTAGGGTTTACGCTCTCACGACTCGGACATGCCAGGCGAGGTTCATGGTTCGAAGTCGGCGTGAAACGGGAAGCAAGAACCCCCAGGAGGAAAGAACCAACTCGGTGTTTGGGTTTAGGTGCAAACAAAAAAAGGGTCTACCTGGACCCAAAAGTATGTAAGATAATAGCCTTTTATGGATTTTGGGCCACTATTTTACCTACTTTTGGGGGGTTTTGGTAGGGTTTAAGAAAAATGAAATCATACCTTCAGAAACGGGGCTAGAACAGATCCTAAACCCTTCCAAAGTGCCTGCAATGGCACAATCCCTGCAGGAACAGCTCGCCCTTATTCAACCCATAAGACCCCCGAAAGGAACCCATAAAAACCCTATATGAATGCTACAACACCCGATACGAAACCACATAAAACTCCATAAGAAACCTTATGAAACATGATACATAAACTACTACATACAACCCCAAAGACACATACATACATACATACATACATGCATGCATGCATGCATGCATGCATGCATGCATACATACATACATACAGACAGACATACAGACATAAATACACACATGCCTACCTACCTACCTGCCTACCTACCTGCCTACCTGCCTACCTGCCTATCTGCCTGCCTACGTACCTACCTGCCTACCTGCCTACCTGTCTACCTACCTCCCTACCTGCGGTAGTACCTACCTACCTAACTACCTACCTACCTACCTAGCTAGCTACCTAGCTAGCTACCTACCTACCTACATACATGCCTGCATACATGCATGCATACATGCATGCATGCATGCCTACCCACCTACCTGCATGCATGCATGCATGCATGCATACAGACATCCATCCATCCATCCATCCATCCATCCATCCATACATACATTACATTACATTACAGTACAGTACAGTACAGTACATTACAGTACATTACAGTACGTTACAGCACATACATACATACATGCATGCATGCATACATACATACATACATACATACATACATACACACAAACAAACATACATACATACATACATACATACATACATACATAAATACATACATACATACATACATACATACTTACATACATGCATACATGCATAAATGCATAAATACTTAAATACATACATACATACATACATACATACATACATACATACATACATACATACACATATACAGACATACACACATCACACATACACACATATACACACATATACACACACATACGTACATACATTACATTACATTACATTACATTACATTACATTACATTACATTACATTACAATACAATACAATACAATACAATACAATACATACATACATTACCATACATTACCGTACATACCTACATACATAGCTACACATAAGTACATAAATACATACATACATGCATGCATACATACATACATGCATAAATGCATAAATACTTAAATACATACATACATACATACATACATACATTACATTAGATTACATTACATTATGTTACATTACATTGCATACAATCATACAACGATACATACAGACCGACAGACAGACAGACAGGCAGGCAGGCAGACAGACAAACAGGCAGACAGACAGGCAGATAGACAGGCAGACAGGACAGACCGACCGACCGACAGACATTGCATAGATATGGCTGCGCCCCGGCGGCCCGCGCCCCTACTGCCTCATTTGGTCATCCCCCATTCTTCCCCCCTGTGGAACGGCTTGGGCCTCGAGCTTGCGTGTGGAAAGGTTGGGTGTTCACGCCGTATGCCCCCGCCACCCCGGTGCACCGGCTGGGGCCTTCGAGCTTCGGAGTTTAGTCCCCCTCCCGCTGCCCCCATGGAAACAGGGCCCTCCGCACACGCGCCGAAGGCTCCAAACTCGTGTATTTGGAGGGGATACCATTGAAAAGGGGGGGGGGGGAAGAACACACAGCGCACAACCACAACCACACACACACACAGATATATATATATATATCTATCTATCTATCTACCTATCTATTTATGTATGTATGCATGCATGCATGCATGGATGTATGTATGTATGTATGTATATACATACATACATACATACATACATACAAATGTACAACTCCTCTTCTGCCCAAACCCCAGGCAGGGATCCGGACCCAAGTTTCGCCATCTGCGCTCCGCCACACGTCGCCTCAACTGCATCCCGGACTTTGAGTGATGCTTGCCGGTGGTTTTGAGTCCTTAGTAGTACTATAGTCGTCGTCGGTGTTGCGCAGAGTTTGGGTTTAAGTGCTCTTATATGGTTGGCCTGAAGATGCCCGGGTGTAGTACCGGTACGGGGAGAGGAGGGGGGGGGGGGGTATGGTCTGGTCGAGGTTAGAAAACCCTGCCCAATGATGACGTCACTTGTAATTCACCAAGTCCTAAAACCCAAACCCTAAACACTAAACCTTGTAGATCCCTTCTAGCGCCCTGTAACTGTAAAGGAACCCTGCAATCTAAACCCTATAAACCCTAAACCCTTTAACTTTAAACGAACCCTACTGTAGACACTAAACCTTGTAATTGTAGATTCCTCATATTATAGTGCATTTTAACTTTAAAAGGAACCCTAAGCCCGAAAAACACCGAACCCTAAACGATCCCTCGAGCTTCCGCCCCTACTGTTGATGATATAAATCCTGCATTACCTTAAAGACCCTAAACTATGGGAATTATGGAATATTCCTCAATTATGGCTAATGCAGGATTTGTATCATCAACGCCAGCCTGGGGCTTTTGCTGAGAAGCAAGCAGAGCGAGATGCGAATCCAGAGGCCCGGGGCATCCGAAATTAGCATCGGCTTTTTTTCAAATTAAGTTAAGAGGTTTGTGAAATGTTTTGAAAGGGCTTTCTTGCGTAAGTCTCGCATGCTAAAGCTACAAAGGGATCCAAAGGGGCTACTGCAGTACTCAACATAAGCCTTAAGGCGGCTGCTCTTGGAAGTTGAACAAGGGAAACTACTTCGATGTCCTACTCCTTCCGATTTAGCAACACTCTTTCCAGCGGCCTTTGCTTGAGTAAGTTTTTGAATGACGACACCAGGTCCCGTCGATAACCCTATAGTGCATTTTTCATAATTACCCATCGGCTCCATAGTAGTTCCTTTTTGGGATTACCTTATAGGATCCCAAAAAAATGAACCACAAAAAGGAACTGCTATGAAGCCTATGGGTCACCCTTATAGATCCCTTATCTCCCTGGTTCTTAGTAGGGAATGGATCCCTATGATGATCCCTTAAGGTCCTATTTTTGTAGTCCGAAAAACCATGCCTCCATTCCCTACTAAGACCCAACCCTAAACCCTAAACCCTAAATCCTAAACCCCTGAACCCTAAAACTAAGAACCAGTCACTTATCGCCACGTGGCTTTTCAGAAGGCATATATGAACCACAAAAAGGAACTGCTATGGAGCCTTTAGGTAACCCTTATCGATCCTGTATCGCCACGTGGCTTTTCAGAAGGCTCACCGCCGGGGGGATGCCGCCCTCATCGCCGCCCAGGAGAAGGAGCTCTCCGCTACTGCGCCAGGCAAGGGAGGTTTCCGACACTGCAGGCTCCTTATAGGGGTTTCAAGTTTAGGGTTTCGGGTTTTAGGGTTAAGGGTTTCAAGCTTGGGGTTTCAGGTATTAGGGTTGTTAGGGTTTCGAGTTTAGGGTCTAAGTTAAGTTTAGGGTTTCGGGTTTGCGGGGGGTTCAGGGGTTTAGGGTTCAGGTATTAGGGTTGAGGGATTCAGGATTCAGATCGTGTTTAGGATCAGGGTGAGAACTGTGAGGTTTCACGGGCTTGCTTCATTTTCAAGGGCGTCTGTAACAATCAGAAGGTGTTTATGAAGGGCTTTACAGAATGCAGCGTTTTTTGCAAGGGCATTCAATAATGGGTGGCGTTCTGAGTATCAGCAGGACCTTAGATAATATGCAGGGGTCTGATTTAGGGCCCGTCATTTTGTGAATAAATGTGGAGGCTGCAGGAAAATTACGGAGCTGCGTCTTAATTCTTTGTACGGCTTGGTGACTTTCGGACAAAAGGTTAAAGGAGTAGGATATGCACCGTCTTTCCCTTGTAGAACCGGTAAAGGAACCCTCCTAAAACTTGAACCACTAAATCCTTATTGATTTCTATGGTATTTAGACTAAAGAAGCTTTAAAGAGGAACCCTTGAAACGAGGAGTTGGGTTCTTTGGCTAGGGCGGGACCGACTTTGGCCTCATTTCCGGCTTCGAGCGCTCCAGGTCCCGGGCCGTTTCGGCAGTCAGGTCAGTTTAGGGCTAAGGGGTTTGGGGTTTACAGTTTAGGGTCTAGGGTTAGGGTTTAGGGTTTAGGGTTTAGGGCATCTGAGGTTATGGGTTTGGGCTTAGGGCTATTAGGGCCTTGGGGGTTCATCGTATGAATTGACTTTGTAATTGTGGAGTTCGGTTTAGCAAGTACCGTCTGCATTGTCAATAACTTGAAATGTAACTCAAAATTCCTGAACAGCCGAAACTACTGTAAGGGGCCTTAATGATTAGAATAGGGTTATAGGTATAGTAATTCTTAATACCCCTACATTATGGCCTTTGTTTCGGACTTTGGGGTGAGCCGGACGGAGCGCTTTCCACACGAAGACACACACACACACACGTAGGGGGTGATCTTTGGGTTTCAAAGCTGCTTCGGTGTTTAGGGTTTAAGGTTTCGGGCGGGTTTAGGGTTTCCCTTCGGTGATGAATGTTTTGTGTCTCAGAGTTGCACCAGGTTTCAGGATTCACGGTAGGGACACAAATTCATGAAACGCCGAACAACGCTGGAATTTTTCTCTGCTCTGCGAACCGAGTCGAGCCGTATCTTACAGCCTGCTATACTCCAACCCCACACCTGCGATAGGGCCCGAATAACTTGCAAAAAATTGGACATAACATCCGCTTGCAGTCTTGATATGGATTACCCCAAACCGGGTTCTATTTGTCAAGGCAGATGGACCCCCTGACCCCCTTGCAGTCCCTACATAACATACCTGCGAGCACTATTCAAATTGTCAAGGCCCGTGTTTGACCATACAAACCAGATGGCGGCCCGATGCGTTGAAACACATGCGATGCTCGCTAAAGGAGCCGGAAGCATTGGAACAGGGCTCCTGGAAGGGGCTCGGTAAGGGTTCTATACTCCAGGTGTAACGAATGGAACAGGGGCTTGGGGGGGGGGGGGGGGG
>CAJNJA010008235.1:0-10025 GCA_905231915.1 Symbiodinium necroappetens
TCGGAGCACCCCGGTGGCGAGCTGGCCATCCTCACCTTCGCCGGAAAGGACGCCACGGAGGAGTTCAACATGCCCCTCGGCTGACACGGAGCGGGAGCTGGAAGTTAGCATGAAAGCTCCTTGCCTCCTGCGTTGGCAGTTTCCATCGCAGAAGCCAGAAATACTCAGAGTACTGATAGATCTAGACTGACATGAACTGATGTCTCCTACTTTCGTTAGGATCCATCCCCCGGACGTCATCGGCAAGTACGCCCCCGACTCCGTGATCGGCGCCGTCGGCTCCGGCGTGGCGGCTGCCGCCAGCGCCGCTCCCAAGGCTGGTGGCGGCGGGCCCATCAGGATCGGTTCACACAGAACTGAAAGCATGTAAGAGGGTCGAGTCAGAGACAGACAGAGAGGGACGGAGAGACATAGAGAGAGCAAGAACTTATCACCATCATTTGATGCAGCATACCCGATGCAAGCATGTAGGCAAGCAAGCGAAGGACTTACAGAACGCGAAAAACGCGAAGAAACAAGAGGGGAGGGAAGGAGGGAAGGAGGGAGGGAGGGAGGGGAAGAGGGGAGAGCGAGGGCGCGAGCGAGCGAGGGGAGAGACGTTCTCGACAATTGCCAGAGTTGTGGTGAGGAAGGACACTGGCAGCAAGCTCGGCAACCATGCGGCCTGGGGTCATCTGGACGGAGCCCCCAACTGGCGTGTGGACCTCGATGAGAACCCAGGCGCTACACAGTTGTGGTTTCGCATGCCTCTTGAGCTGTCCAGGTTTTGGGTTCAGGGGTCTGCAGGATTGTAGGGTGATGTAGGGTGTGGGTTTAGGTCTCACTGGTGTAGGTGTGCTCCTCATCAACGTGAAGTCCTACTTCAATGCCACCTGGTTCCTGCTGCTCTCGGTGCTGTATGTGTTTTAGCTGAATTCGCTTTAAAGACACCTACAATATCATGACAGCAGCCGAAGCCGGTAGTCAGCGCACCGAGTGCAAGAAACTGAGGAAGTGTGCGCCACCATCTTCTCTGCAAAGAACATCAAGATCTCCAACGACCGCTTGGGTCTGACCCGCAGTGCCATCTTGCTGATTCTCTTCATTGTCATCCATGCGGTGGGTAACCTCCACGTCTTCAAAGGCCGGGTATCGTAGTTGTAGGTTCTGGCTTGATTCTTGATGAGTCTTGATGATGGCTCTTGGAAGAAGACAGGTCCGGATGACTTCAACGGCTACGGCTACTTCTATGTGCGCCTCTACTGGACGGGTTTTGGCCTGCCGGCCAACATCGTGGAGGAGTACATCCTCCTGTCGGTGCTGCTCCACGTCTTCGTGGGCCTGAAGCGAACATGGGACATGAAGCTCGCTTTGGTGCAGACCCAGGGCATCAACGTCCTGAACCTGGCCATCTCCGGCTTGATGCTCCTGACCTTCATGACCATCCACCTCTTCCAGTTCCGCTTCGGCGACACCGACCAGTTCGGCCCGTACTACATCCGACCGCCTCCGTACCTCATCAACTTCTGGGGCATCTCCTCCCTGAACCTCTTCTGGACCTCCGACGCCAGCGTGGAGAAGGTCGGCGTGCGCGACATCTACGCCCGGGCCTCAAGCACGGAGAATCAGTTATCGAATGCGCAGCGCGGGTGAGCGAGAACGGCAAGGCACTGGCAGTCACAAGTAATCAGATAATGTAACAGCAGCTGTCTGCTGTTTCATATGTTGGTTATCTTTAACATTCTAGGACAGGTGTTACCGTGAGAATCACAGGAAACTATCATGCTAATGTGTGTTCTCCCCTGGTGCTCTATACCGTCATACACAATTGATCCCATATGTGAGCCATCTCCAAACACCTAGCGTATAGCATTGGCGCATCAGAAAACCCAACCACCAGAACGAGCAGCAGAGCAGCAGACAAACGACTCCAATTTTTCAGAAAAGCCTTGCTCGCGATTTGGAAAATCGGGGTCCCACGCATGGACCATGTATGGTAGACTTTTGTTCCTCAGGCCCTGGAGTTCCAGATCTTCAAGAATCCCCTCTGGTCCCTCTTCTACATCTTCTCGGTGTCCCTTGGGCTGGTCATGAGGGGTTTAGGTTGCACGGAGCGTTTCAGGGTTTAGAGCTTTGGGGATTCTAGGGCCTTTTAGAGTTTCAGGGCTCTGAGATTTTGGGTTGACGTTTTGGGTGTTAGCGTTCAGGCTTTTTGAGCTGCCTGTGGTTAAGGTGTAGGTTTGTGGTTAGGGGTTGGGGGATGTGTTGCGAAAGGGTTTCAGGCTTCGGCAGGATGCCGTTTAGGACCTGTCTGCAAGGTTCATCTTCATGTACCATGCCTGCATCGGCTGGAAGAAGGTTGGCGGGCTGCTTGGGGAGGGAACCTGAAGCCAAAGCTCTAAGGGCCCAAACCACCACGTACACATAAGGATCTTACATTATGCTTTCGGGAATCTCCTTTTCAGCCCTGATATCCCAACAGAGCGAGGATCCTTCTGTTTAGCCCTGCCTGACTCTCATACCAACGGAACAGCCTGCAGACTAGGTCTAGGTATCATGGGTATATTCGTCACATCATACAAACCCTAAACTACCCTTAGCCATGTACCCTTAATGAATGACAAAATATCAAGATACAGCGCATCCAGGAGCAATGGCAGACATATTCAGACCGCTGTAATTCACGACACAGCCGCTGCCAGTCTAGAGGGCCGAAACGAAGAAGTGATCGAAGCCTGGGTTAATGTTTGCAGTTTGGCCAAACTCCCGAACCTTAGGCACCTCAGCCCCCCCCCCAAAATCTCGAAAGCTCGCAGGCCTGAACTCGTGACCCAAAGGCCTTTATTCCCTACAGCCTTTAACATCTAAAGCCCTAAACCCCAAACCCCTGACCGCAAAGTCCAGAAAGCCTCTCGCAGGTGACCCCGGTTCTTGGCATTCCTCGGGGTCACATCTGGCGGGTGGAGCTCATCGGCTACGGCATCATGTGCCCTGACTTCAAGACAGCAGGGATTCGATTGCACCATGTTCCGAGCGCTTTTTACTCTACGTATATACGCGCACAGAGTCGCCAGACCAAATCCCGAACCCTTGCATCCTAAACCCTGAATCTCAAACAATATTCCTGAATCCGTGGCCCTACTCCCTGAAAGTTTCCTCGGAGCTTTCTTTTGGTGTGTTTTAGGTTGAACTGACTATATCCTTCAAAGGGGACAACAGCTATACTGTTAAAGGGCCTTCAATGGCAACCCTGTGGTCACGAGAGCTTGAGCCGATGTTTGTGTTCGGGAACTTCGGAAGCTTGGCACGGCCTTAAGAGGCTGGCAGCCTGAAGTAGTAGCAGGATCCTTATGCGGGTGCACTTAGAGGATCACGTGAATAGGGCGGCAAGTAGGTGAACCCCAACTGACGAAGGGACCCGTCGAACCCATCCGTCACGGCTTAAACCTTGTCTTTGTCGGCGCCCAGGATCGTCATGGGCTTGGTCTACATCTCCTTCCCGCTCTATGTGATGGCCACCAAGCCCTTTGCAGGCTTCTCCGGCTCCAAATCTCGGCTGTCTGCTTCGGGGTTCCTAGTGGCAGATGCATTCCGGATCCCGGACGGTGGCGTTCTAGCAAGCTCTGACGCCTGGACAACCAAGATTCGACACCAAAAGCCCAGGACTTGAAGTTCTTTCCCGTGGCGAATTTTGAGGAAATCACTCTTCAGCTTTCGGAAGTTCGTTGCCAAGACCCAGAGCTTGCAGTCGAACACCCCTTCTGCTCTGAGGTGGTTCGATGACGCAATTCGGGGTTTCTGAAACTCGGGTGGTTGCTTAGCAACCAGACTTCCCCTCCAGCACTGATGCCACTGCTGGAACTTCTGAAACTTACTTAATTAAATAGCATTCTTTCCAGAGGCACTGCCCCGAACCAAAGCCTGCTTCCCACTCACAGCTGCGAGGCTACGAGACCACAATCCAGATCCCAGGACGGGAAGAGTGAGCAGGCAGGTTTTTTGTTTTTGTTGTTGTTCTGTTTGTGGTTGATATGGTTGTGGTTGTGGTGGTTGTGCTTGTGGATGTGGATGTGGATGTGGATGTGGTTGTGGTGGTGGTGGTGGTGGTTGTTGTTGTTGCTGCTTCTGCTGCGTTGTGGGGGTCGTCAGGGCTTGCTCTGATATTCGGGCACGACGTGGCGGCTGCCGATCAGCATGGCGCATGCGGGAATGGCCAGGGCATCGCGGCGTCTGTTTTGGAGTTTCTGCGAACCGGAGCTCACAAATTTCCTTTGAAAACCATCATCTGGTAGCTCTCACCAACACCTGGCAAGCCTTCCCCTGCCACACCTTTTTGCGAGACAGTGCCGACAGCTGCAAACTCGGCGGCCAGCGTTGCCTAAAGACGGCGGCCACAAATGCCACAACTGCCTACCCGGATGTCACTCCCATGCCGCATGTTTTGCAGAGTCTAACAGACCTACCAGAGTCTAACTATTAGCGGCATTAGAGGAAGTTAGAGCCTTGACTCCTCTTTTTCTGATACGCATCAGTGTACGCATTGTCCGGCGGCCTTTGTGGTTGTAGTGTTTGTGGTTGTTGTTGCTGTTGCTGCTGCTGCTGCTGTTGCTGCTTGTTGTGCGACAGAGGGCCGGGCTGATGAATGTTAAAGCCCGTCAAAGCCCTACAGAACTACAGTTGCCATCGTCAATAGTTGTCCTACGGAAGGTAATTCCCCCCAAAGCTTGACAGCCCAACAAAACGACCCAGAGTCCCAAAGCCCACACCCACCCAACACCGGCTCGAGAAACCCCAAAATACTTCGACAGAGCTCACGGAAGTCCTTTCTCTTGAGGGTGGCAGGGTCTGCACCAAGTGGAGGGGTTGAGATGAACCAGTCTAGACAGCCTCATGATAAGCCTCTTAAGAGCCTGAGACCCTGTTCCATAAACCGGGCTTCAAACCAGTATGGAACCGGCATAAACTATTGTCAAACCAAAATTTCAAAAAGGGCTTGTTCGTTTTTCCGATTTTGTTATCTAAGGAACTCAATTCAACTCCGACGGCGACAACAAGCAAAACGAAATATGTAGTGAAATCACCGCTATGGTAACATCGAGGAAGTTTTTGTTCACAACCCAGTGAACCCTGTAGGAAACAAAATCTAGGCCTTGAGCACAAGACTCTACACATTAAAACGTTTTGAACCGCTACGCCCCGGAACCCCAAAACACCCACATGGAAACTCATCTATTCTGTTCTGTGCTCAGGCCGCGTTCTCTGCCGATGAGGGGAATCCCCAGCAGCTCTTGGGGGCTGTATGGTTTTGGTCAAGGGTATTTTGGGTGTAAGTTGGGCTTAGTTAAGGGGCTAGGGTCGGCTTTAGAGTTTAGGGTCTGGCTTCGGGTCTTGGCCTAAGGCGACGCTTTAAAGGCTCACGACTCTAAAACCCTGAAGTCCTAAACCCACAACAAGTAGGCCGCGCATCCTGATAACGACCTTTCCTGGCAGCCCGTAGCCCTTGGCGAATGGGGTTCCTCAACACAAGTTCAAAAAGAGATCCCTTAGTGTTCCGTTGTTTGCATGTAGCGGCGTGGTTCACCGTTAGCCATGCGAGTTTATTCCATCTTAGCACAAATGCAACCGCAGGACTCAGCAACTGAGGACCCGAAGCCCTTAACCCAAAGCCCAGCAGGCACTATAAACCAGAAGCGCCATTAACGAATATCCCACTAACGCACCCCAAAACCTAAGCCAGAAGCCGTAAATCTTCAGTGCCAAGCTGTCGAGCCCTACTCCCCTGCTGGATGTAGGATTCGTCTTTTTGAAAGAATCAAACTATAGGGTCCACCATGAACTAATGGACTTATATTGTCATTTCGTTATTGCTGCTGTTGGTCTCTCACGTGTATCTTATCACATACGCTTATGAAATACGATAATCCCAAAGACTTCGGGTTTCTAGTTTAGGCCCCTGATGTGGAGCCGCTGGCGTCAAGCACTCCAGCTTCAGGGCCCTGGTCGATCTCAAGGGTTAGTACTTTTTTCGTCCCCCCTAACCGGGCTGCCAGAAAGCGGCATTCATTCCGTGCACAAGCACCCTCTTTTTAAAGGGTGGATAGAGCGTCGCGGCCGCAGCGTTGGCATTTGGAACTCCCTGTGACGCAATATCCCAGAGCTAGTTTCAGACGATGTGCACCGCACTGCACATGTCTTCGCGCAGAACACCAGAGGAGCGTAACTCAGAAAAGTCCACGATCCCTGCACCCCCAAACCCTAAAACCTAAACCCTAAAGTCTAAAGCCTAAGTCTAAACCCTGGTACCTAAACACCCTAAGCCCTCAAACCCAAAGCCCAAGACCCTCAAATCCCAACACCTTCACCTCAACACCGGGGCGGTAGCTTGAGCTCCGCTCCCAAGCCGCTCACCTTGAGCTTGACCTTCTATGCCTGAACGGTTTACACCCGAGACCTTCCCTAATCCAGCGGTCTGCATAGTCATCTACCCTAGACATCACTTCCCATTAAGTAAGCCTCAGCACCCTCGTCGTATTCTTCGTGCTTCTGCAGAAAGTCCCGACAACCCCCTGCTCTAGTTTAACCCGCTGTCATAGATCATAGGGCCTCCAACGCGCTCGTAAATCCCGAATCTAACAGTCAGAGGCCCTGGGCCCAAACCGGAAGCCTTGAGCACGACAATCCTTTCGAAACCGAAGCCTTGAACCCCAAGCCACCAAAGCCTCAACAGCAAAACTCCGGAGTCCCAAACCCTAAAGCGCCCCATCCTCAAGGCTTCAAAACCTTACACGGCCTTAGGGCCTTAGGTGGATGACACCAGAAACCTTGCAGTCCAAACCTTATTGAAAGGATCAGGGGACTTGGGAAGAAGTGGGGTTCAAGGAGGTTATAGGTACCCTAGGTACCCTACTAGGTTGTAGCAGTGTAGTTGCAACTACGCAAAATAAGCTCCTGACTAAGAGCTCTGATTCTTGTTGTGAAGAAGTGTCCTCACGGATCCCGCGGTGTTTAGTGGATTCCATTCACGGGCCTCTCACTGTTTTGAAAATTTTATATGCTTTACTAGGATGTTGTACGGTTGCACTAGGTGGCAATGTGAGACGCTTGTCAAATCCCTCTTGTACTAGGTTTCGAAGCTTGGGTGCTCTTGGTCACAGTCTTCCTTCAAAGCCCTTGGGGAAGCTTCAATGTGTGCCCACCGTCCGAACGTGTCTCTCTTAGCTTCTTTTACTAGCATGGGTGGATGTACGAGACCTCTGAAGCATTTAGCCTGCGCATTGAAGCTCCTGAACACTGTCCCAGATTCTTGCAAACGCAAGCTCTCCGCACAGTCTACAGCCGGCGTCTCCCGTTCCGCAGAACTTTTTGTATTAGGGTTGCTGGGTGCGCATGCTCAAAGGCACCAAAGTGCAACTCGTCCGCACCTAGAGTATGAGCGACCCGCTCAACCCCCAAACCCTTGGGAGGAAGTCGACAGGAAGCCTGCCGCGTGGGTGCATAATGCATAATGATAATGGTGATGAGGATGGTGATGGGGTTGTTGATGATGATGCTGAAGTCATTCATGGAGACGACAACGATGTTGATGATTGGCATTTCGTAATTAACTTGCACTGACAGCACAGAAACCCCAAAGCCAAACATTACTGATGCGGGAAAAGGGCACCCTAGTGCGAGACATTCGACTATAGGGACCTCTGTTCAAGCATTTTGTTCGAGTAGCCTGTAGAATGCCGCCTAGGGTCAGTCTTCTCCGACTCTGAACCCGATCGTTTCCAAAGGCCAGTCCCGAAGTGTAGCGCTGAAGAAATCAGGCGAGCTCGTTTCGACCTTTAGGAGCATCCGGCAGTGCCTCGGCTTTACCCGGAAACTTTCGGGCGTCTCGTGAATTTAGAAGCAGCGCGGCTAAGAACGTCGGAGGTTACTGGTTGACTTGGGGTTTAAGGTTCCTGGATTGGGGCCTTTGGGTTTGGGGGTGTTCAGGGTTTCAGCTTTGTAGGGCTCCTTGGGCTTTGCTTGATGTTCGTTGAACATAGCCGGCGTACCTGCGAGGTTGCCACGCTTTTGCAGGGGTTCAGGTAGTGTAGGAGCCTCATCACAGAAAGCCCTGAGTAAGAGGCTGAACACAATCAATAGAAGGATCTATATACATTCAGAGCCCGAGCAGGAAGCGGGGGCTCACAATCAGCTTCCTACAGCGCGTTCGATTCCTCGCTACCTCTACCAAGACTGGTTGGAGACGATCTCTGTCGACGTGCTGTTGCGATCGAAAGCCTTTCCCCGGACAAGAAAGGCTGCGATGCGCGCCGATGTCATTAGGCCGTGAAACTGATATAAACTGATTTCTCATTGAGCGATTGCGACCCATTCCGGCTAAAGCGAAGCCGCTTGCTTTCGTGCCGTGCGCCGCCAGCTGCAGCGGAGCCAGCTCACTGCATTGACAGCGACCGTTGCACATGGATACTTGGGCAGATGCGCTGCCAGGGCGCAGCGTGCGCCGCCGAATGTGCAATAAGATGCCACGGCAGCCCTGGGACAGATCAAGACGACGGGCAGGAGGAGGCCCTCTCCGAGCCGGACGTGGAGCTTTCGAAGGATGAGAGCTCGCTGGATGGTATGGACGAGGAGCATGACGCGACTGGACTCGTGTCCGTGACAAGGCACGTGGGAGGCTTGTGGCTTCCGACTGTCTTAGATTGTCAGCAGGCGGCGAGATAGAACCGCTGTACCGTTTGCGGTGCGACGTGGCCGATTTGAAGTGTCGCGTGGGAATGAACGAGAGGCAGCAGTGCTTCTTCGTGAAGGATGTCGGCGACCCGTGTTGCCGCAATGCTTTCCAGGCCTTGGTGTTGCAGTTGCACAGGATCTACCATGAATTCGGAGAGCACACATCTCGATTGGCGGCTTTGGACAGGAGAGCGCACGGCTAGCTGTTCGCATCCAGTTGCCTCTTTGCGTGGTTTCGTAGGAAGGACAGCCGTGCTCTCTGCGGAACGTCCACAGTCCTTCAGTCCCTAATCCCCTGAACCGTAAACCTTCGAGCCCCGGCTCCCGCCTGTGAAAGCTCATAAGTCCTGCCCCAAGCCAGACACCCCTGCAGTCGGCAAGGTTTTGTTCCGACCATGGCGTGTTCGTTTCCGACCAACCAAGCCATCGTTGTGGGCGGTGGCTTAGGAGGCTCCCGGTTGCTGGGCTTCTGTAGATTTGGGGATGGAAGCTTTACGGCCTTACGGTTCAAGGCTTGGGTCCAAGCAGTTCTATGTCTTTGGCCGCTTGGGCCAGGTCCTAGGTTCATGTCCTTTGTGCTTGGAGTTGAGATGCGGGGTCCTGGTTGAGACGTCCCAAGCAGGTTTCCAGCAGCCAGGGCTCTGACCCAACAAACCCCAACGCAACCTGAAGCCTAGTACTGCTGAAACCCAACACGCGAAATCCCACACCATGCACCCTGAACAGGCCTCTCTTTTGCGACGGTACTGTGGAAGCCTGAACACTTAGACTACTGTGTTGGAGGATGGAAGGTCAAAAATCGATTTGGCAAATTGCAGGACGAGTACCACTAGTTAGTCAAACCTCCATATCCCAAAGTGAAGCCAAAAACCCCAAAGCGCTCCAACCACCGAAACACTCAGCTTTAAACGGTTATTGAGTTTCAAGGTTTGATGTAGGGTTAAGTGGTTCAAGGTTAAATAATGTTCAAGGTTTAGGGCCTCAAGCCATGATTCCAAAAGAACTGCCACCCAAAGCCCTCTGCCACGTGCCGTCGCGAGAGGAATGTCCGCAGCCAATGGGATGCGGGCTTGGGGTTCAGGGTATCATTTAGGGCGCAGAGCCGAGGCTAGGACTCGACACCGTAGCTGCAGCTTCAGCAGCTTTCAGATCTCGTTGAAGTATTCTTCCTCAAGGGGCAGATCATCCAACAGGACCCCCGCAGCGTCGCCTTCGGCCTGAACATTGAACCCCACGAATCTTTACACTCGAAGCCTTCGTCCACATTACGTCAAGGATCAGGGGAATATCTCAGCAGTCGCCAACACGGCACTGACGATCCA
>CAJNJA010008236.1:0-15586 GCA_905231915.1 Symbiodinium necroappetens
TAGTACTACTACTAGTACTGGTACTACTAGTACTGTACTAGTAACCGTAGTAGTCATGTTGTAGCAGTCGGCGTCGCAGTCGTCGTCGTAGTCGTGGTAGTCGTAGTGGTAGTGGCAGCGGTAGTGGTAGTGGTACTGGTCGTGGTAGCTGCAGCAGCAACAGCTTGAGCAGTAGTTTCAGCAGCAGCCAAAGTAAGAGTCGCAGTACACATGCGCCGTTGAATACGACTGCTAGTGCTTGTGGTCACGATAGGATCGCTGTTGGCTCCAGTATGCGCTTGCAGTTGCAAGGTGCTAAGACCGCACACATAGCTTCACAACAGCAGCTGGGTCAAGCTGAGCAAACAATCAGCTGCGGGGTCCGTGCGGGAGACACTCGTCACAGAAAGTTTCCTGACTACATGTACGATGGCAGTTTAGCTGCGTTGCATGCAGCGATAGCTGGCATCATGCCAGCCGAACCATCGACCAAAATGTAGGCAAACGACTTGCGACGACACTTTCGACGCTGTGCCCGCCGCCCTGGCCTCATCCGGTCGTCCGCGGCCACTCCTCGTAGCCCGAAAGCAAAGCATATCATCGTCCCGGTCCCGTGGGATGAACGGACGGGCATCTGGATCAAACCATGATCCCAGCCCCAACACGACACCTTGCAAGTTTCCGAGTTTGGGAAAACAAAGCAGGGTTGATTGCAGTGCTGCGGGATGATCCTTCTTCAGGCAATCGGTTCTAGTTGGGAAGATGGGCCTTCCAGAACTTGACGTCCTGCTCGGGTTCTGCCGCGGTTGTTTCTCATGTTCGAAATCAGGTGCCGATAGCAGGCTACACACAGATTCAAAAGTACTAGGGGCACAGCTACTACGGTAGTCCTCCGGTCTCCACCTGACCACCGAGGCCCGCACTTCAACTCTTCCAGTTCGCTCCTGAGCGTTCCAAGTCTTCTCTGGAACCCTGACGCTTGAAGGCTGGATGCATAGCATTGGCTCAATGTGCTCAATACAGCACAGCACGCAAGAATCACAGCGCATCACAGCAGGACAGCATGCCGTCCATGACCCAACTCACTGGCTCTGGGGCATCGACTTTGAAAGGTCTTTCATGAGCCTAGGAGTCTTGCGAGGCACGAGCAGCCGAATCTTCTGGCAGACAAATCCCATGTATTGCCG
Source organism: Symbiodinium necroappetens (assembly GCA_905231915.1). Taxonomy (NCBI): domain Eukaryota; class Dinophyceae; order Suessiales; family Symbiodiniaceae; genus Symbiodinium; species Symbiodinium necroappetens. Next base: position 1,167 of record CAJNJA010008236.1, read on the forward strand.
ATGCTACTGGCCTATAAAGAATCGCAAGCGGAGATGCGGAGCACGCCAGCCAACAAATTGTGCATGGTGGATCTGGCGCTTGTGCTGAGTAACTGACATCTTGTGCAAGACGTGACAGGTGAAATCCTGAACGTCCATGATGTGGACATCCGCAATTCAGGTCTTCTTGCAAGAACGCAATGCCGAACAGGCCAAGTCCAAGTCCTTGATGTCTTCACAGACTTTCAAGGACCTTGTGCAATCAATGATGATCTTGGGCCAGTGGTGTTCAAGCATTCTTGCATAATCAGCAGATTGTTGAAGTCATGTACTACCATATCAATCAACAGATGAAGCATGCACATGGCTCCTAATGCAAAGGCCTTGCTGAGGGATGCTGGGGTGATCGCTCTGGCTCTTCCTTGAGCACTTCGTCACCTTTTCCTTTTGTAAACTGAAGACGGAATACACCTCGATGAACCTGAGGCTTTACAGGGCGGCCTTCAGCTGCACAAGACTACATAGTCTATGTTGCGACTTCGTCTACTATCTCTTCCACTCTGGAGCTTGAGGCTGCACTCAGCAATGGACGGAACGCTTGAAGATCTTGGCGAGGGCCTGTCTAGTGTTAAGTGATTCAGACCCGCCCCCCCCCCGCTAAGTCGATTGCCGGCAAAAGACAACTCTGCGCTTCCAGGACATGGTGCTGGCAGCTATGTCCACGTCGATCAACTGTAGAGGCCTGGATGTTGAAAAGGACTCGATCATAGAGCTGTTCTGCCTCAGCTTCAACAACGGATCCTGCCGTTGCAACACAACCTGAAAAGGCAACCCAGCGGCCACATCATTGGGGTCCACTTCGAGGTCTCCCTTTGGCCTTCCCTTCCGCCTGGCCAGCACATTTCGTGAAAGGCTTCGCTTTGCAGACTTAAGTGAACATGTAGTGAGCAAAAAACGTGGACGTGGCCCTAGCTAGAGTTTCCAGGGTGCAGCAAACAAACAGGTTACTTAGAAGATCTTCACCTCTGTCCGTCCAGCAATCCTGTTGACGGTAATATCGCTCCTGAAGGTCCAGAGACCAAGCGTGTGAGGCCGAGAGAAGCTCGCTACCCCATGTCATTTACCTCTGAGCATCAAATGCTCTTGCCAAAGCCAATGTCATGTCTCGGTGCTGCGAAATACGCGTGCATTAATTGCTGCAGCACCGTGACCAGGCCTCTGCATGTTGGAAAACATTTCCAAGACCTGCTTTCGAATGCTCAGCTCGACCAAGCCTGGGAACCGTGGGTTTGGCGCCAAGTCTGCAAAAACTGGCGGGCAGTAGCAAGCATCTTGGTGTCGCACTGTACCTGCGTTGACCTACGGTTTCAAGGACACTGCCGATGATGTTGCCCAGAACCTCAGCTCGTGAGCTGCTACGGAGCAAAAGCTCCGAGGGCCTGCTTGAGCAGCTGTCGGGAGATCCAACGGCTTTCCACACTTCAAGAGATGCGGTGTTAAGGCACCGTCGACTCTCTCAGGGCCGGACCAGAGCTGCCAAGGGGGTGCAGACGCGAGGACTGAGGGCAGACTTCGGACTTGAAGTGGGGCAAGAGGAAGTCCACTACACTCTCTTCTTCAATAACCGGCCTCAAAAAGCACAAACTTTCCAAGATCGACCCAATATGTAAGGCCAAAAAGTTTAAAGTTTTCCCCAATGGCTATCTAAGTACAAGGTGCTCAGCTGCAAGCGTCAAAAGAAAACCTAGAGAGCCTCAGTCTGGGCCAAAGCCGCTAGCCTGCACCGCAGCCTGAGGCTGTCTGCCTACCCGCCTACCCCACTGCCGCGTACATCCAAGGGCAGGGCTCCGACTCTTCGAATCCTTTGGCCTCGTTGCGTGACAGTCAGCAGCGAGAGTCGAACCACCAGAAGCATGTGCTGAACACCTGCATGTTGTCCACTGTTACTCATTTCGAACAGCAGGAGAAAAGCCCATCACTGCCACAACCTTGGAGCTTCATCTGGAATGTGCAATCCCCTTGGCTCTCTCCCGGTCAACTGCCAGCTCGTTGTCCACCACACAGCCCCTCAATTCTGAGCCAATCGGCGGCCGGGCAGTCGTTTAGCATGGTCTTGAAAGCGCACCTGAGCCGTGCGCAGTACTCGGTACAGCTGCCTGAGGCCCAAGTGGCCGGCACTCGCCGATACCAGCAAGCACAAGACTGACTAGCAAGCATGAGATCTCTGTCTCACATGGCATGTGCACAGACTGCCAACCTGAGGCCAGTGACACAAGCAACATTCGGAAATCTTTTGCACAGTCCTCTGCCAGAAGGTCCGTCACCTTCGAGCTGGCACCGCGACATCGGCTCTCGGGACTGTTCTATGCAGAATGCAACCAATAGAGCGCTAGAAGTTGGTAACAAGCTGAAGATGAAGCCTCAAAGCAGAGAGTCCCTGCATATGGCCTCGTGCAAACCTTGAAGGCTCTGGCTTCACGACAGAAAAAAATTACAAGTTACAAATGCATTTGATGTTGTAGTATGGAGGGCGTTCACAAGCCTCTCTGAAACCTTTGCGGTCGTAAGTACAGGCTCGCCGCGGGCAGCGCTGTAGACACAAGCCTTGCTTGGGCACCGACAAAGTGCTCTATGAAGCTTGTGATGCAGCCCGCATGCACATCCTGCGCGCGATGGCAACGGCCCATCAACAAATCCCGAATGATGTTGGAGGCTGGCGATGGCACATCAACCTTCATTCTTTGTTCAATGGCACGTGGGCCAGTTGCCTCCCACGACTGTCACAACCGCCGCCCAAACTCAAACCTGCACATCACTCCTTGCTGTCATGGCCAGGGGTTGCAGGCTCCTGTCGACGGAGGCTCGAAGGACCGCCACATCACTGGTGTAAGCCCTATGCATTACACCTGTGACGACGGCTGCCACTGCTGCTGCTGCTGCTGCTGCTGCTGCTGCCACCACTACTGCTAGACACACCGCCAGCCGGGAGGGCACACGACGAATAGTCGGTCTGAAGACATCACATCGACATGCGGTATGCATGCGGCATGCGCCGGAGATAACAAGCCCGGAGATACGAGAGAGCCCAAGGTGGAAGGGGAACAGTAACTCGGAGCGATGTATGAGCGCTCTGCCATGGAGACGCCTACAAGCATACATGTGCACGGCAACATGTCAGTACTTGTGCGACAAGTGTGCTGCAAACCCCTCCAGGTATGCCAGTGCTTTGTGTGGTATGATTGGTCCAGTGCTGGCCTTCCCACAAGCTCGCTGGAGGTCTGCTAGCTCGTTCTGAAAGTTGTAGAGGTAGCTCTTCTGCGACGTCTTACCTCAACTGCTTGAAAAGGTAAAGCGGGAGCTGCGAAGTTTGCACTGGCTCCCGGTTTCTACATGCACGATTGTGCAAAGCTTGCGCCTGGATGTGCGGCCTTGTCCGCGTTCGCCTTCTTCACCAGTTCCTGCAGCGCTCCAAGCGACTGCAAGCAGCAGCCACCCTCTGAAGCCTCGGAGAAAGCCTCGAATTTCATAATCACTACATGAATCAAAAAAACATGCAAGCCGCTTGATGTGACCACGCCGTCCTGATACTCTGGATAGTGCGTTGTGAACACCCCAGTCACATGGGAATGTTCTGGAGCTTCTGTCCTGTTGAGAGCTCCGTCAGCTCCAGGAGTCAAGACAAGTCAATTTCAGGAAAGGGGACCACCAAGTCCCCTTAGGAAAGCGTACTAGGTAAGTCGTGAAAATACTGCCCTCAGCATGTTCTCTGCAGGAACCTGTGTAGTAGGTGAGCTTGTGATAGAAACGTGGCATATTTCGTGTGCATCTCTGCATCAAACACAAAACTTGACCTCATGCGCACTGCCTGTCTGTACTGTAAGCCTGATGCTCCAAACCAGAATGCTTTACATCCGTGCACGTGCCAGCCCGTCCCAAGCACACGGGGCGTCTCACCGTCCTTAGCCAAAGCTGAAAGAGAGGTTGTGCAGACTTCGCTCCAGCTGTATGCGACTATCCTCTCATCAGGCGGAGCGCCGTACCACGAAAGCAAAAACCAAAACAGCAACACTCACAAAAGAGCAACTCACATCCGTATCGGATAGCACATTTGATGACACTACGAGAAACATATTACAGCAATGAAAGCTCGAGGAAGGATAAATAGGGATAGATCGAAAGCATTCGAAAACCCCGAACAACATGCGCAGCTTCACGGAAACATGCACACTACCTGACGGACATGAACGGATTCAAGCAAGCACGTGCTAGAAAGTCGACGGCGCATGAGACTTAGCCTGAATAGCCGTGCCGGGCAGCCCTCTTCAGAAGCGTGTACCGGATGATGGTAGAGACCAAGGAAGTCTCCACCTGCTGCAAGGTGGCTTGAATTGGCAGAGACTACATCACAAAAGATGTCTGAGATACCCTCGGGCTCAAGCAACCAGAAAGCTGAGATCTCGTCAAGCCTTTGAACACTGAGGCCTGCGGGTTGAGGATGGGCAGCACCATTCCCTCCACAAACGCTGAGTGCGTGGAGAGCCTGAGCAATATGGCCAGTCCAGTCCGGTTACATAAGAGCTGAGCACTTTCAAAATGAACGACTGACTTGAAAACTGAGGCGTTGGGCTGTGTGAACAAGGATGCAGCGTGTGATTTGAACGGGTCAAACAGGTCGTGCAGGAACTTGGCCTGGCTGAGGGATGAGGTGTTACGCGCGTTGATGTGCGCGAGTTCTTTGTATCGCTCAGGGAGGTTTAGGGAAAAGCTGAACCGCCAAACAGACTCTGGCTCGGCTTGGCGAGAACAGAAAGTGCGGAGGGGGTGGTGCCGAACCGCTACACCAGTCGCCGTGCTGTTTCGACCTCGAAATCCTCTCTTCTCGATGAGGCGGATGTGAGCAGGCGATGCAGCGAAACAGCTAAACAGGTATATAAGTGGTCCTGCTGCATCTCGGACTTGATGATGAGACTCAACCTCGGGAGCAAAGCGGGTTCTAGTGATTCTAGCTTGAAATTAGCACTGAAGTCTGCAAGATTCTGAAACGCTGGAGCCCTTCATTTGTAGTGTTGTCGATCTTGCACGGAAACAGCACAAAACAACGGATACGATGTCTCGTAAACCCAAAGTAAACCTGGAATCCCGACGACATCTCCACAGACTCCGTTCTGAGACACCGGCATAGATTTGAAGAGATGAACCGTGCCTGAGCAGCAGGCTACAAGTAACATGCTCCACAAAGGCTTCTGTCGGGGCGTGATTGCAGCTAGCCACTTGCATGTAGCTGAAAGGCCCGGTGTTGGCATGTACACGTTGAAACAAGGGAGAAAGGGCATCTACCGGAGGGCAACTTTCAGGAGACTCGATTGCAAAGATTGCAGACCGAAAGGGCGTCTTCACTGCAGATGGGATCGCAGCTGAGGTTCCGGCGTGGTTGGAAGAGATCATGATAGATGCGCTCGCACATGGTGCGGAAGGTGCGAGTGTCTGCTTCCTCGAAGTCAGCTATTCAAGCTCATTTGCGGAAATTTCATGCATGCGCCTCGGGTAAAGCACATGTATGAACCTACGTTGACGTTACAACGATAACAACCTCGCCTCGCTATCTTCACCGGCTTTGCTGAAGGGAGCAGTTGCAGACACCCCCGGCAGGTAGTGATACAAATCAAACAACACACAGGCCCAGATTGAAGATTCCAGCCTGCCAAGAACCTAGCTGCGTCTAGCTTACACGATCCTGGACAAACTTTGGGGATCTAAGCTTGTCTGTTTCAAGCAGCCCCCTCGAACGGAAAGGGTAAAGACTGTTGGACGCACCATCGCGGAGGTCTGGGTCTGGAACGCCCGCAACTGTTTGCAACGCACCTAGATGCTGCCAATGTTGGAGCACGCTATCAGGAACTGGGCTGGCCATTACGTGCACTGACTTCAGGACAGGCCCCAGCCTAAGCCGTTGGAGGTCGAACGCGTTTTCGAGAAAGCGTGGGCCATCATAGACGATCTTCGCGAAGATCAAGGACAACGGGAAGTGGCAAGCGTAGCCGCAGTGTTGCTTTTCGAACATCAGCTTTTGCCAGCCGAAGTGTTTGAGCGACGAATGCAGAATGTCTGTGTGGACTGTGCCTTCCGCGAAGCGGCACAATTGTAGACAGGGCTGCAGCGCGTATCGCGGCTTCTGTTTGTGCTCTGGGGTCTGTCCGGTTGTTGAGCCTGACTCGTCTGACCTTCCCTTGAGCAGACAGGAGAGAGAGAGAGAGTGTGTGTGCGTGTGCGTGTGTGTGTGTGTGTGTGTAAGTCAAAGACACAACCCAAACAATCGCAACCAACCGAGATCAGTCACTTTCCCCAAGGATACACACTCACGCAAACATTCTTTTATGCGACCAAGCCAGTCTTGTCCAGGCTTGAGCAAAGGCCGTTCGGCATCATAGCCCTCGATAATGCATCATGCTCATTGGGTGCATTCTAGGGGTCGTGTCACTTAACACAGTCCCTCGTTCCTGACTGTTTAGTCGAGGATCATTCAAACAATAACCATCACACGGCAGCATTTGCGAAGCGATCAAGAAACATTCCAAACAACAACTTCTAGGACAATTGCCTACATTTAGGACAGTTTGGCTGGGCTCGGATCAGTCCTGTGCTTGTGAAATTCGGAGGCACGTTGCACTGTACAGGCAATTGCGCATGCAGTCGGGCATTGATTGATCCACACACCATTGGATCCGAGAACTTTAGTCTCTGCAATCCACAGAAAACCTCCATTCACCATTCCAACCATGATTTCACATTGCAAAACATGCGGCATTGTTTTTGCACTCCTAAATTCATTCGATGGCTCACTCGGCAGCCTCGCTTGCTACCCCTGGCATTCATTCGGAGCACAATCTCAGTGACGACCGGGGCGACGGCAGTCGCAGAGAAGGAGCGAATCTTCATTCTCAGACAGCTCATCCCAGATGGAGCAGTCATGTGCCAATCCACCGCCATAACATCACCATGGTGTGACCCATCAGCTGTGTGCAGATCCGTTTCTCGCCTCCCTGACCAGTCCCCATTCCGGCCAACGGCTCGCGCAAGCTCCGCTGTCGAACAGTATCCACGACTTGTCAACCAGTCCAACCTGCAAGTGAAACTCAACCATTCTATCGTCAGAACCCATTGTATCAAGCTGTGGACTGCTCTTTGGGGTGAGCGGTGGCACTCGGGCACTGAGCGCACCAAACAAGAGGCATGCTCCGACGAACAGGTTCGTCATCAGTTGAATCTTTGCACCTCGGGGACAGTCCTGACAGATTTGGTGGCCTTCTGATCCTGAGCTTCGACAGTCACCGCTGCTACATTCGGCGGCGGTTCAGTCTTGGCGGGGTCCTGAGGGACGTTAGCCTGAGATCCGGACGCAGCAGTGGAACGCGGCGGTTCCACATTCCAGACCAAGACCAGTCTCCAGACCAGTCATCAAGCGAGACCCACTCGCGACTCCAGTCGTGGTCACCCCAAGACGACCAATCATCATAGTAACAGTTACCATCTTGATTCCATTCTTGATTCCCTTCCCCTTGCTGATTCTCCTGCTGACCTTCCTCTTCGGTAACTGCGGACATTCTACCCTTTCCCCCTTTCGGGCATTCTTTGCTCCAGTGGTTTGGGTCACAACACAGAAAATATCCTTGTCCTTTGCCTTTTCCTTGCTTTTTCCTTTCCATCCTTTCTTCGCTTTCAGTGCTCCTACATCCATATCGGCTTGGCCATGGTGGTCATTCCTGCCGCTCGGCACAGTCGGGTGTCTGCTCTTGATGAAACTATACAGACTATACACAATCTCCAGGGCTTCAAGGAATTTTTTGTGATTCCTCGAACATTCAACAGCAAATGCTGCTGCAACGGACCAGTCGTCTTCTGCATTAGCAACGTGACCACGAGATCATTGTCCAATCGTCTACCCGTCGTCTTCTCACGTCTGTTCTTTAAAATCATGAACTCACTCAAGCCACCCTCAAGATGATCATTCCTGAGCTTACAGCCAATGATCTCATTCGAGCTCGAGCTCTATCGGGCAGTGAGAACTGCTTGTGCAATCGACATCAAATCTCAAAACCATTCTCTGTGTCCTCATTGCGAACCATAGCCCTTGCTGCACAACCAGTGATTTGTGCCAACATGTATGCCAGTTGCTTCGAGAACAGTGACAGTTGGTTACTCTGGTCTCTCGTTAGTTGCACGTCAAATGCTTCACACAGGTCATCATCAGTGATCACTATATTCGAGCCTTTCACGTCATCCATCCTCAGTTTGGCATCGGCTTGTAAAGGCCGACACAATGCTTCAGTTGCCATGACAGTCTTCCCATTTCTCCAACTCCCTGTGGGGACGGTATGATCTCTCCGCCAATCCCTCTCGTTCCGAAGTCCATTCTCCTTTACCTCCAGAGCCGAAGCTCCGCTACCATGTAAAAGTCATACAGCCAATCTAAACAATCGCACGCAACCGAGATCAGTTTCTTTCCCCAGTGGTACACACTCACGCAGACATTCCTTTATGCGACCAGGCCAGTCTTGTCCAGTCTTGAGCCAATGCCATTCGACGTCATAGCATTCGGTAATGCATCATGTTCATTGGGTGAATTCGAGGGGTCGTGTCATTTAACAGAAAGAGAGAGAGAGAGAGAGAGAGAGAGAGAGAGAGAGAGAGAGAGAGAGAAGGAGAGAAAGAAACAGGCAAGAAAGTCGTGCTGCAGGGTGGAGGTCCTGCAAGCTTCCTTTTCGTAAGGCCGAGCTCAGGCGTGCCATGTAGACCGGCTGCTGCTGCAGGATCCACGCCAGCTCCTTCAGATGGAGACAGCACGGACATCCGTTTTAACATTGTGCTGGACTCCTGGTATCAGCGAGTGCTGGAGAAGGAGCGGTGCTAGTCACTCAACACCAAAACAAGCGAAAGACGAGCAACGCAAGGCACCTCGAATTTGCAAAGCTTTCCCTTTATCTCGGGGTCCGTTTTGACCTTGACAGGATTGGCATGATCAAGAAAGGCTCTTGGCTGGAGGACTCTGCACAGGCTGGCCTTAAAGCCGAGTCCCGAGCCCAATACGCGTTCTCCATCTGAGGGCCCTCGCCGCTTCCATCAAGGTTCATGGCCTGGGTATCACGTGAATGTGGTGCAGCATGGCTACCTCTAAGTCCTCTAAGTCTCCAAGACCTCACTCACACTCTGCGCCGGGGGCCGCGACGTGCAGAGTTCGGATGTAATCCACCTGCAGATTCTCAAATTGGTCTGGGATGGGTCGTAAAAGGGCTAGGCGACAGAACCTCAAGCTCCTTCCGAAGATGGCGTAGCCTGTCAGCCGGGCGTGTCCCTTCGCTTTGCAAGGGGCCAGGCCCAGGCCCTTCGCGGCCCTTCGCACTGAGCCCTGGACTCGTACTCGCATGGGTCCGACCCTAGCCGTGTCAGGCGGCATGTGCGGCGCATGCGCGGCGCAGGCGTCATACGTGGAAAGGCTAGGCGATCATAAGCTTCCCGCTTGAGTCGGGTTTGTCCCACATTTTGTAGATGAAGTCCAGGTGACCATCGCACATGCGCTTTACCTGCAGGGACAAACCCCGCATCTCGAGCCCCCAGCAGCTGCTCTCACTGCATCATTGGCCCTCTGTTGCTGCCTGACGTTCCCTGTCCTGTAAGGCCTTGAGCTTGCAGTCCTGAGAGCGTCAGGCTCAGCTAAACAGGCACATGCGTCGAGTTCGACGCATTTCAGGGTCCCGGCTGCTTTCTCCTCGAAGAGCTTTCGCTGGCAGTCACTCCAGGTGTTGCCTCTGCACGTGCTCCAAGAGGACAGCTTTCGCTGGCACAGAAAGCTGATAGCCGTTGCAGTTACCGTCCCGAACACCGGGGCAGAATCTAGCAGTTGCTCTTGCTGATTCGCTGGGACGCTTTAGTTGCATCGTCGCATCGCTGACAGCTTGAGCACGGCCAAAACCTGGAACCCGAAATCCCGAAACAGAATCAAAGAAGTTCACCTCCTGGTCCGGAAAATACAGTATGGTTCCCGTTCGCAGGAAACTACATGCGCTGTGCTTTCTGGGCATCCAGCTGGGCTCGTCCAGTTTCGCTGCATCCTCCGCCACACTTTGGTTGCTCTCCCGTACCTTGGGCTTCCAGCGCTCCTCCTTAGTCGGTGTTGAAACTGCACACGAGAAAGCCAAAACAAGGCTTCCTCTCTAACAAATTCAGCGGCCTCGGGAGGACAGGACTGGCTAGACTGAGGTCGCCGCTACCTTCATGGGCGGATAGACGCCTGAGAAACTCACCGTCATAAGATGCGACAGGGAGGGGGTTCTCTGCAACAACACCCAAGACCCAAGATTCACCGGACAGAAAGATGCATTCCTGCGTGCACTTCAATCAGCAGGCCATGAAAGGCCACGATCGAAGACACAAGCTCTCTCATACACCTTTATCAAAACTGTAAACGCCCTTCAAGCATGCTGAAACCATGGTTAGTGGTTGCACCCTATCAGACCTCGCCGCTGTGACGAAACTTGGGAGCGACTTCATGCGACGATCAGACAGGTGGCCCTGCCTGTTTGCAAAGTCGTAGCTCTAGCTAGTATACATGATTCGAGGAAAAGCTCCATACCAGAAGTGTCCGAAGCCTAAACTCCTAAACGAACCCCCGGCTGGCAAGTGCCAGCTCACGAATACTGACGAAGGTTGATCCAGCGCTCGCGATCACTTGGGCACTTGGGTAGGTATTATGCTCAATACTGATGCTCTCTCGCACCCGCTGCTTGGCAGGCCGGTAGACGGTGGAAAGTCTACAAGGCCCCTTTCTCTCCTCGCTACCGCATGCGCCCGTCGACTGATTATAACCTGCACCATGTTCTGTCAGCGCAGCCTAACACTGCAGGTCCGCACACCTGCACTAGCTCGACTCACTTTGGAGGAGCACACCGCTACCACAACTTCATTCAACACCGACGCACTCCTCTTCCAGCCACTTCCTCGGCTACCGGCTACAGTCTTACGTGCCACGAGGGTGCATGACATCCAGTTGGTGTCAAAAGCTGAAGACAGGCAGTCGTTCTCAAACCCACACTGCCGATACGCAAACATTCACATCCGAAGACATGTTACTCGCTTGCGGCAATGCAGGCAGGGCAGGTCCTAGCCACAGCAATGGATAGTATTGGCATCTACTTGCATGACCAAACTTCGCACCTGAATTTGCCGGCTGAGGTTCAAGTAGCCCGCATTGCCACCAATGCTTGTCCACCGGACGGACTGCCCCGCCTGTGCCTCAACCAGCGGCTTGCACCTTGCCACCTCGGCTGTGCTGAGGCTCCACATCGCAGACGCGCGAATACGTGCTTGGCTGCCATTCGTGCCAGTTGTGTTGTGCGGAAGCCGCTTACAGAATGCGCAGTGGCCCTTCAACTCTGGACTTGCAGCAGCCATCCATGGACTCCACACACTGAGTATGTTAAGTCAAGTTGCCGTTTTGACTGCCAAGCTCGTTGCTGAAGCTTGTGCGCAGGCCACGATGCGTTTTGCCACCAGTTTCTCCTCGGCTGACAAGACGAAGGTATCCACGGAAACAAGCCATCGATTGTCCTACTGGCGAAGTGTCGGCGACTCTGACGGCCTCCTCACCTCCCATGGCCAGCACGCCCTTCCTGGAAGAAGGCCGTTTGTTGCAGTTGACTAGCTTCGGGTCTGGACAGGCCTTTGCATCAGACACCTTCTGCACTCCCGGTCCCCTTGTTTGGAACAGAAAATCGAGCCATTGTACAGCGGCGGCTGTCCAGTAGGCAGGCTCAGCAGGGGGCTCAGGAAGGTCGTAGATGATCATGGGCAGATCATAGCTGTGAGCTCTCCTTGGCTCCATCCCAATAAGATCAATAGACCACGAAAGTGCTGACCACATTGTGACTGTCATTGGCCTAGGCTCGTCACCACCTCCTCCACCTCCGAGAAGGGTGCCTCGATAGCTGGCAGGGGAAAATGTGCACTGAGCCCAGGCAGCGCAAGAAAGAACGGACACGGTGTGCTCAACTGCTTTAGGGGTTGCAGCAGTTTTGAGTGCAACTCGCCATTCAGGGTCAAAGTTGACTTTGCCCTCCCACCAATAGTAGCTCTTGACCTCCTCTGTCGTGGCCTCACATGAACTTCCAGGTCACGACACCATGCAAGAACGCCTGAAACGGCCCGGAACAGGTTGAACGACCAAGCTGCGACCGGGACATCCCGACGCTGCATCCCGCCTCAGCTTCTAAGACCTTGCTCGCTTCCACAATCTTGGCGGCTTTATCCACGGCGTCCTCGAATGGCATGTTCAGCTGCCTACGGGAATTCCGGCCGCGATCTCGCCTCCGTAGTAAGCACCGTGATCGGGGTCGACGCCTGGGGATATCTGCTCGAACAAGCAAATCAAGTCTGCAAGGCGTGCCAAGTGCTTCTGGCATCACCTCTTCGAATCAGTGTTATAATGGCAGTAAAGCTGTCAGTGGCAGGATTGAGACTGTTGTTAAATCGAGGTGCCATGGCCGCGAAGGGCCGCAGCGCCGCCAGGCTGTTGGGTCGGCTCCAGTGCCACGGACCGCTCGAGGCCAAAAGGAGCAGGGAGACCCGGCGCATGGCTCCGCGAAGCTTGAGCAACGCAGCCGCGACGGCTCGAAAAAGCAGAGCCCCAAGGCCCCAAGAGCCTCGGCTCAGTCTCCGGTCCTGGGAGTCCGGCGAAGGTGCTTCGGCCCGGTGGTCTGAGTGCGCTCAGGCGGCAGGCCCTAGCCACGGGATGTGTCGCGCGAGTCGCCGCCTTACACTTCGTGGGCCGTGGCTTGGGATTTGGGCCTTGTTTCTCTCCCGGATCTGGAGCATCTCGAGCTTGTTGTCGACCTTCCATATCCATGATGGTCAAGAAAAGAAAATTGCGCTTTTCGGAAGCTCAGCTCGGTTCGTCCAGCTCGAGTCCCAGTCTGCCCGACCTTGATAGCGGGGTGCTACAGGACTGGACCGAGCACGCCTGTCTCAGTGCCCCGCCCGCTGAAGCCCCAAGCATAGACCACCGGCCTGGGCTGCACGGGCTGCGCCGCGGATCCGACTTGGGCATCCCACACATTCAGTGCTTTGCTCTGCACTTTAGCTGCTTTAGCTGATAGCACACGTTCGCGAGTTTGGTGGGCTTTGTGGAGGATTCCTGTGCAAATACACCGGGGTACCTCTTTTGCTCCTCGCACATGGCTCATTCGTGCCACCACACGCTGTCTAAGCCTGCATGCTCTCGGCCCTCGATCCAGTTACTTACAATTTCTCATAGGCTGATATAGAAACTCGCTACGGTGAGGCAAACTAATTATTGATTGCACCAAGCCCGCAGGTGACTTGCTGCTGAGTCCCCAAGCGATCGAATCAACCACTACTGGATTCGCAAGATCAGATGCTCCCCGGAATCTGTGGAGACGATGTCTGAGAGCTCCCCAACCTGGAGCGCGAACGAAGCCTCCTGCGAAAGCTGGTTAGGAAAAGTTCTTTGTGTGTGAGGGGATTCAGGAGCCATGGATCAACGGAATTTAGGACCTTTCCAACTACGAGTATGGGAATCCAGCCTTTTTATCATGTCACCCTGAAACACAGCTGCGGGGTAGGACGGTAAGACATACCTCAAAATAAGAACGAGCATGATGGCACATTGGACATGGTGCTCTGCATCTTGCAGGGCTTACCAAATTCTGCTCGAAGACTGGCACTCCTTCATTGTGCATCAACCCGAGCGCATGTTTTGCTGAAATTCTGGCTCGGTCACGGTCACGATTCTTGCCTTGCCGGCGGTTGGCGGCGCAATTTGCCTCCACCGCAGCCCTGAGACAAATGACAGGCCCAAGCTATGTTTGTGTCAACATCCCGGGTGCGGGTGTGACTGTGGCTGTGTGTGCGCGCATGTGTGCGCGCATGTATGTGTGTGTGTGTGTGTGTGTTTCTGTGTCTGTGTCTGTGTCTGTGTCTGTGTCTGCGTCTGTGTCTGTGTCTGTGTCTGTGTTGTGTGTGTGTGTTGTGTGTGTGCGTGTGTGTGTGTGTGTGTCTGTCTGTGTGTGTGTGTGTGTTTTGTGTGTGTGTGTGTTGTGTGTGTGTGTGTTGTGTGTGTGTGTGTTGTGTGTGTGTGTGTTGTGTGTGTGTGTTGTGTGTGTGTGTGTTGTGGGTGTGTGTGTGTTGTGTGTGTGTGTGTGTTTGTTTTTTTTGGTGTGTGTGTGTGTGTGCTTTCTGTGTGCTGTGTGTGTGTGTGCGCGGGTGTGTGTGTGTGTGTTTGTTTTGTGTGTTTGTGTGTGTGTGTTGTGTGTGTGTGTGTTGTGTGTGTGTGTTGTGGGTGTGTGTGTGTGTTTTTTGTTTGTGTGTGTGTGTTGTTGTATCTGTTTGTGTGTTTGTGTGTTTGTGTGTTTGTGTGTTTGTGTGCTTGTGTG